>NMRA01000741.1:40000-106818 GCA_002633005.1 Phoronis australis | reverse complement strand
CATGTGTTTAAGTAGTGCATGTGTTTAAGTAGTGCATGTGTTTAAGTAGTGGATGTGCTACATCCAGAGTGTCACTGGATCCTTGAACCTGTAGCTTCTGATCTTTGTATTATTTATTAACTATATCATGCATTTTGTAAGTTAGTATTTATTTCTTTTGGTTATAAAACAAAGCACATCTTTTAGCCTCATTATTTCTTTGTTTCATTTAATACCCAATTCACATTTGCCCTTGTGCAGGAAGCCTTATCCACAAGTAGGCCAAGTGTAACACAACGCTGAAGAAACATCATTATCCCACACCGCAACATGACTAAATTCAAAGCCAACGACTAGTAGTGTAACTTTAACAGCACATGCATATTTGAATCTTGCCTTTTGAAGAGATTAACTCCTCTGACTAAATAACAAGTTGTTGTTAAACCACTGGCCGATAAGAAAGAAAAATTGTGGATGAATAGGACTTTTTTGTGAAAATGCTTATCTTTGCTGACATTTACGTTACTAGTATCTATACTCAAAAACTTTAAATTACACTTGTAAATGTTTAAAAAACACTTTGCAGTGCGGACCCGTTGAATTTCCTGTATATTTCACAATGACATGACTGCCGGTCACTTAAGATAGGCAAAGAATTCATCCATAAGGTAAACCCGTTACATTTGTGAAAGGGTTTGTTTCAGGAATTTGTGAAAGTATGCCCCTGAATATATGTTTGACAATTCTTTTTTGTATGTTTCAGATTGACAACGAAAGTGACTCAAAGGTTCAGGCCAACCTAGAAAAGATCAGTGCAGATTACCAACAGATGAAGAAAGAGAACGCCTCTCTTATGGCAAAACTCAAGGCGAAATGAGTGTGAACTACGTTTGTCTTCCATTGTTAAGCAAATCTGTTTTTCATTTAGTACCATATCAGGGCTTGTAATAAACCATGTAAGATTGGAAATCATCAAAACCATTGACCCTGTTACAGCTGGAGGTCTGTGGGACATATCTTTCCTCTCCGCCACATATTAATTGGAAATACTGCAGCACATTCTCTGGTTTCACTGATTGGTTTAATTCTTCTTAGAATGCTTACTTCCATTGCAGATATCTCGCAAATGTCTGACTGTAAAAAAAGTCGCTTGTCAGACATATGCTTTTTATTTTACCAGACATACATTCAGCAAGCAAGTCTTTATGGGAGATTGTCATGTATTAAAAGAAAAGTATGTTAACTTATTTCTCTAGCTTTTTCCTTTGCAAGCGTGACTGTACTCGCTTCTGGAAACAAGTAAAAAAGAACACTTCCAAAACTTTAAATATTATGATGTGCAGTGTTCGCCCTACACTTTTAAACACTGGGGTCCAGAGGTCCACCCTACAAAACTTTTCGGTTTGATTTCAATTTCTTGGAGTCCATGAAAACATTCCAGAAATATTTACAATAGCACAGAACATATCATAAATAGGGAAAATGAAGCTAACCTGTTGGTACTCTCTCCAAGGAAAATTACGTGAAGATTACCAAGAACTGAAATTGTTGTTTATTTCCTTTCTTACAACATGTGTCTTCCAAGTCTCAAATAACCCAGCCTCTGGTGAATACTGTACATTTCAAGTGTACGAAACACAGTTCAGTTTATGGCAGAAAATGTCAGGAAGGTTTAGCAAAACTTCCACTAGTGGTTATGTTGTTCCAGATGACAAGCCACGATTTCACTATCTGTAGTTCAGTACAAGACAAACTGGCTTCAGTTCATTCAAATTTCGATTTTTTTGGTTCAGTTTTGATAAAATCCACATGGATCAGCACCTTATTAACTGCCATTTTTGTTGAACGTTGGACGTAAAACTGTCTGAATTTGTGGAGGTCAGTATGCAACCATGTAAATGGTTGAATGCTTGTGTTCAACAGAATTTGGGAAAACTAGATGATCATTCTGTAACTAAAATAGCTGCAGCTGTGCTCAATTGTGTAGTGGAAACGAGTATGATACAATTCACCAACATGCGATATTGCCAGGGCTTGGAATAACCAATGACATAAGAGGAAACATTTCCAGGGGATGTATTGTTCCGCAATAGGCTTGTGTGATAGAAATATTTTGTGTAGTAAAATTTAACTGAAATAAACCCTTTTTGCATGGATTAAGTCAAAAGAATGATAAAAAAAAACGAAAAATGAGGAAACTAAATGAGGAAATTGAAACCAAGAGAAAAATTCCATCCCCTGTATTTTCCCAAGCATAATGATTAGCCGTGCAATTAAAAATGTCAACATTGGAGACAAACATTTAAGTCTGGTCTACAAGCCACCTATTGGTCACAATGTGACATGTATTAATTTCCACACGGTTTTAAGATGCATGTATTACTGGCAACACTAAGAGCGAGATTTTGTTTGTGATGAATGTTCGGAGCGAGTGTGCACAGGACAGATTTGTGTCATTTTATACTTTAAGCAATTCGTTCTAGTTGGCTATTTTAATAGATAAAACTATCTTTGCATCATTTTTCTGTATTTATCTCCGTTTCACTTTATTGTTTGTATGCTAGCTAGCATTATGTTTGAAACTGCTATGCAAATTTGCCAAATTTAAGTGATGGAAATGGTAATGTTGGTGTAAGAGATAAGTTATTTGATAGATTTTGCACATGAAGAGATAATCTGATTTAAAATATCAAGATGAATTGTTGAATGAAAAACCTTGATGCATCAAGGTGTGAACCAGTATGATGTAATTACGAACTTCAATGCGTTCAATAAAATAAATTCAACATCTGCATCGAATCTTGATGTAACGCATTACAATTTTATCAACGTGCAATCAGAAGCATTTAATTTTAGCATTTAATTTTATATAGTTCCTGCTCATCACTTAATCATTTAGTTTTCATTCAAGAGTATTTGACTGCTGTAAAGCTCAACTGAAAGCACGAAATCACAATGTGTTTTATTTATCCTTTGAAAATGTCCAGTAATTTTTACCAATATTTATTTTCCATGCTGGTCATAATGCAGGTTTTCCATAATGAGTGCAAACCACATTTTAGTGAACCATTCATGCAGTAAACAGAGCAGATATTGCTTTTGTTTTAAGACAAATTGAAATTCCAAATGCACACTATGAGTGGCTTTTGTTTGTATACGCTGTCAATATCAGTACAAATAGAAGACCACGCAACTTGACAAATTATTTTATATTAAATATTCGGAGTCGACATTCAAACCACCCTCTACACCAGGGTGTACCAAATTAGCCATGCGAGATGATTCCATCCTTGGCTACTCATTGAGACAAGCTAGCGCCACCTCTTATTTTGTTTCTTCCAGGAAGAAATAGTTCCCACTTCTTTTCTGATCAGAATCCTGAAATAGAAATTTAAGCCAGTGACTAACTACCCATCCTTAAAACACCATGGAATGTGAAAATACCTTTTAAAACAGTTCTTGCCGAAACTACCTTCTCATAATGAGTACAAGGGAGTTATTCATTTTGACCTGGGTGAGAATTTCCAGAAGAAACTGCTCAGTTCACCGTTACCAAAAATACACCTACAATAAAATATTGTGGTTACCACAACCCTTCACATTTCCCTCCCACTGATGATATGGGCACAAAATCAAAGTCGCAATGTTTCCCTTCACTTTCAGGTCAACACGTCAATATGCCACATTCCAAGCATCATGAGACAAAACTGATGTAACACGAGTTTGGAAGGTCGTTTTTTAAAACTTGACACGAAAAGGAAATTCTGCTTTGCGGCACGGAGATTTCCATTGTTACCAAGAAGCCTTAACAATGACTCTAAATACACTGGTTTCAAAATAACAGAAACATTTTGAATGATATAAAGTTAAGCTGCTAACACGACCCAACACTGAAAGCACAAATGTTATGATAACTGCATTATTCACCTGGCTTGTAACTGATCACTTCCCATAAACAAACTAAGACCTAAAACAACCTTCATCTGCTTGTAACTGATCACTTCCCATGAACAAACTAAGACCTAAAACAACCTTCATCTGCTTGTAACTGATCACTTCCCATAAACAAACTAAGACCTAAAACAACCTTCATCTGCTTGTAACTGATCACTTCCCATAAACAAACTAAGACCTAAAACAACCTTCATCTGCTTGTAACTGATCACTTCCCATAAACAAACTAAGACCTAAAACAACCTTCATCTGAAACGCAAAATATTACAACAGTCAATAATTAATGCTCTGCCTATTGACTTCTCACCTTTACTGAATTCATTTTGTTTATCCTCGGTCTGAAATTGTTTGGATCCCTTCTGAAGGTAATAGACAGTAGTTCCAAGAATCTGTTCATACCGTGTAGCAAGGACTGTGGCCTGAAACAAATAGGACACAAGATTATCAGTACTTCTTAAACTCAACAGTCATGTGATATGGCGGTCAGAAAGAAAGCACATCCATTGTACCTGCAGACCTTTGAACCCAGGCTCATACATTTATCAGAAAAAGCAGGTTTTTTCAAGAAAATTTAATAGGTATGGGAGCGGCGAATGGCGTTTTTTTGGTCATAAGTACATGTAGGCACATGACTGTCACTCTGGATATAGGGCAGTTTCACATGTACGTGCATGGGCCTAAATACATGCATGCAGTCAGTAGGTCTATCTAAATACGTGCAGTCAGTAGTCTATCTAAAAAATCTTATATCGAGACCAGTCTGCATAAATGGTACCAGCTGGAATCCCTGATTAGTAACTGAGCTGAGATGGTTGTACCTAAAGCCTCATATTCGGGAATAAACTATTCCTCACAGATGTAGGAAAGTGTCTTATAATCACAGGCTTTACTATACTTACTATTCAAAAATAAATTCAATAAGCTTCAGTCAAAATTGGTAGGCTTGAAAAGCCAATGTATACAAACTTGCAGTTAAAGCTTTGTTGAGTGCTACGTCAGTGGGACAAAATGGTCAACTTCAAAACAGGATCAAATAAGAATGAACCGAGTTCCATTTCCGCTAAACCGTAACGATAAGAAATAAAAAGTGTTAAGCTGTTTCACTTCATGACTTTGTGACATCAGCAATAAGCGAGATGGAATGTCCCAAGGTAACACTCACATTACTGAAACGACAATGGTAAATTGTCGTTTCAGTAATGTTGTAACCACTGAAATTGTTGTTTGAAAATAACTTAATTTTGGCCAATATAAAATGGCCAGGGTTTATTACTCCTTGGTTACAAACTGAGGACAATGGCACACATCACACTCTTCAGCGACCTGCCGCCAAAATGATAACACACGATGCTCAGATCTGATGCACTAACTTCGGATTGAGGGTTTCAATTTCCTGGTAAGACACAGTGCCATTATGAAAGACTTATGAAATGAATGGCAAGAAAATCGTTACAAAACATGGAAAAAAGACAGTACAAACGTGGCTTATGGTCCTAAGAAAACATTCATTGTTTTTCAGCAGCGCAACCGTGTTTTTCACTTACGTGTTTGCCCTGGTACTTAAAGCTGGTTCACCATCGAACACAATTACGCGATCAGCGAGATACGTAGCCATGATGAAATCGTGCTCCACTACAAATGCTGTCTTTTTAGCATGGAGAATGAACCTTAACACAAGAGATGACAAAATTACCCACCCATTCTGTGTACAAACAAAACAAACAGCAATAAGTGGGTACATCGCAAGAAATAATTACACAACAACCAGTGAGTTTTGCAAGCCTCATATTCGGGATTGAAACTATTTCACGTGAATAAAGAGATCTCAGCTAATCATAGGCTTGAAATCCAACATCAAACAAAATACTTATTTTGGATGAACACATCACTATGAGTACCCATTCAGTTCGGCTGTTTATAATGTGGCAGCACATGCTCAAATCAGAGATTAAAATATTCCGCGAATAGTCATTTCATATCAATTTAATCATTTCAAATATTTTTAACTCAACCAAAATGAAAAACCTTGAAACTACTGTAGTTACAACAACCTCAACTAAGAATTTCAGTTGAATACGAATCAATACAAGTGACACAATTCCAGTTAAGCAAAACCACTTGCCACCTTTGACCTCATCTGACCTCCTCACCTCTTGATGACCTTTGCAGCGTGCAGACGCTGTTCTGAGTCAAGGTAGGCTGAAGGTTCGTCAACAAGGTACACATCGGCAGGCCTGCCAAGGCAGACCGTAATCGCGACTCTCTGTAACTCACCACCGGACAAATTCTGCACCTGTAGCAACACCACGATAGTTGTTTAGAACAGCTACAGTTTCAAACATTATCTTATTCTATTGCATTGTGACGTGTGTGGTTCCCACTTGTTCACCACTATCATATTCAATAACTTGTCATGTACTTCCAGCCCAATTTCAAGGTCTTTCCGAGAACGTTTTTGCAAAATTCACACAATTGTTTATGACCACAAAACATTAAGTTCTGTTTGAAATTTCTCAAGTAAAAAATGCAGTCTGTGCCAACAGCTGGCTTCCGGTGGTCTTGATGAAAAATTATCAAAAACAAGTCTTAATATTATAATTTTGCAACACAATGGAGATAATATTAAGGCCAATACACAAAATTCAAGTTATACTATTCAAGACTGATGTTAAATTTGAGTACTTTTCAAGGTCGGAAGTCGAATTTAAGTGCTTTTCAAGATCCCTGGGAACCATGACGTGTGATTGTCCTTAATAGAAGCAGAAAAGAGCTGCTAGAGACAATTATAGTGTCTAATTCAAGTTCAACTTAAGTTTGACAACAGTAACCTCTTATAGCCAGAAAAAATCACTGGTTCATATCTCACTAAATCACACTCGTCAACATGGTTAAAATGTGGGTGACTGCGAGCGCATCCTGTGTGCAGTAACCCATTTGCTTTCTTTGCTAAGGAATGCACTTAAAACATCCAACGTCTTCTGCGACTAGAAGTCTAATTGTGTTGCAAAGTGTACATCACTCACACGGATTTACACAATTAAGAAAAAACACAACAACGCCAACTATTTCCTAGTCCATCAACCACAAAAATTGGTCTCATAACAAGCATCACACATGCTACAGCGCCACCTACTTCCTGCTTCTCAAATCTCAAAACTGACATTTCTTTATAAGTAACAACAAATGCTACCGAAACAAAAGACAGTGCCACCTACTTCCTGGTCCATCAACTGCTCCATCTGTAGGGGCTTCATGACATCAGAGATGAACTGCGGGTGGATGTAGGCGTCACGAATCTTGTCATGCAAGAGTTGGCGCACTGTGCCCTGTGACTTGGGACTGATTTTCTGTGGCTTGTAGCTAATGTTCAGAGTAGGCGGCTGGCCTGCAGTGAATGAAAGGGGACTTGTTCATTCATAACACTTAATACACGAGCAATAAAACTCAGGTAACTCGCTTTCGATCAGATTAAGAGATTTTGTGCGAGTGAGGTGAAATCTGACTAATCTAAAATCCGAGTACACGAATGATTTACCGAGGAACTTTGTGCATTTTGAGACAAACGCAGAATAAAACGCCACTAGACAGAGATGCAGAACTTGGACACACCTGAAAATCATCGTCAGCTGTACTCTTCCCAGTAAGAACACATATGCCAATTATCATAAAGATCTTTAGAGTGGTTACAGTGATGAGAGGCAGATGCCAAAAATCAGACTTGGAAATAAAATGGCCACTAAGAGGCGTACAGTACATCGAATCCAGTCCAAAACAAGCAGTTGCATTGCACTCAAGCTGTCCCATCCATGATAGGATTAAAATTTCACGACATCCGTCAGCGAACAAATGTCAAACAGGATGACAGCATAATATGTGGGTGCATACAATTACAAACAAAGGTTGATACAGTAGTGAAAAACGGCTGGTATTGGCACATGCTCCGCCAGATATCCTTGTGCCAAGTTTCGCCAAAAACTGAACAATCCAAAGGTTACATACCTATTGAGTCATCGTCTGGCTTGAGTCGTCCTGCCATCATGCGTATGAACGTCGTCTTGCCCGTACCGTTCTCTCCCAGCATTACGATGATCTCCGAGTCGGTGAATGTACCCGGACACACCTCCAGGTGAAATGTACCTGCAAAGTAAAATGGTGCTCATTTCTTGCTTTGAAGTCAGCATAGTTTGACAACAACATTTAGAAAAGACAGGATGACAATGATTGGTGTAGATTATTTTTTGTAGACTTGAATAAAGCCTTCCACAAACCTACAATGTATTTGTTTGAATATGGCGTAAAATAAAAAGCACTACCACTTCTAATACTTCGAGACTAATGTACAATCGACAGATTCATATCGCAAAAGGACAAATCACCTCCCATGACTAAATTACATGGCTCACTGAGCACCTAACACAGTGAACGTCAGAGTAAGAGAGCTGAGTTTGTGCATACAGGCACAAGTTTGCAAATCTGTGAACTGCGTTTCTTGGGTGCTTAAGCCAAGTTTTGTGAATCAATGCATCGTGTTTGGTGACTGGAGAGCCATGTTTGTGAGTTCAGACATGCATTTGTGAGTCGATAAAATGAGTTTATCGGTGCCCTGAGCTGTGTTAACATGTGAAACTATGTAGGTGTAAGTATAGCAACAGCATATTCACTTTGCTTCACATGTCGAGTTACAGACAATATAAGGGAAAATGTATAACAAGAGTCCAACTAACCTAAAGTTTTTGTCATAGCTGGGTATTGATATCTTGACAGGCGCTTGATTTCATCATCTGTGGCGTTCTCTGACACCTTGAAGATAAGTGACGTTTCCCGGAAACGCAAGTTTTCTGTTGGCACAAAACCGTCTAGGAAAATGTTGATTCCTGCAAACAACAACAAAGTTGCTAAAAACATGCATTTCAATTTCAACAACAGTTTTTCAATTCTTTATTTCAACTCCATTTTGTTCAAAAGTCTTCACATGCCTTCCACCAGAGTGAAATTCACCTGTAGTTAAATACAGACCAGGACAAAAAGTATTCACACAAAATGGCCCTAAACTCCACATTATGAAGACTGGGCAGTAACTGAATTCATCATCAAAGTAGCTTTCCCTCGTTATCGAGATGAAGGCAAATTAATAAAAAAGTTTGAAAGGTGGCCAAGCCATTTTGTGATTAGAATTTTGCCAGCATAATAATAATCATTACATAATTTTTGCAGTCATGATGAGGAATGCCATTTTGTCTGATTACGTTGGCCCTGTTCTGTACATGAGATTTACAGGTGTAGATAGATTGGAAACGTTTAAACACACGTCACATGAAATATTGTGGGTGGGGGAGACAACTACGAAAAACAACAGCCACAGAAAACAGCCGTCTTCTTGTAGTGTTTCCCAAGGGACACTTAAGATTATGGTGACCACCCTGCAGGACACAGGAGTACTATACAAAAAACGTTTAAGTTAAACAAAAATGCGAAATGCTGTATTGCTTTACATTAAATTTCTTCGTGATTGTGGCTATTTTAAATTTTTTGAATTATTGTGGCGAAGAACTGACATCATTAATAATCAAGAAAACCTCACCCAACAAGACTTGGATATTTGATTGGAGTTAGATGTAATCAGAGTGATCCGAGAGTACAAAAAAACAACTTTACCACAGAACTTTGTCTGACTTAAGTGAAAATTTGACATTTACGAGTCTGAGTTACGCCAATTCTAAATCACCCAACAACAGGCTGTGCTAAGCAATGACAGGTAAATTTGCACTTAAATCAGAAGACCCCCATTGCTTCCTACCTTCCCTGACACCAAAGGGCATAGTTACCACTCCGTATGCCCCGGGAGTACCGTACAAACAACAGATGAAGTCAGATAGGTAGTCCAGCACAGACAGGTCGTGCTCCACGACAACGACATAGTTGTTGTCACCAATTAATTTGCGAATGGCCTCAGCTGCTTTCAGCCTCTGTTTCACGTCCAGGTAACTCGATGGCTCGTCGAACATAAACCTGAAGGCAGACACAAGTTGTGTTGACACAATTAAATGCAACAGGCGACACCTGATTGAAAATAAGTGTTAGTTGACTTTGGAGTGTCACAGTTAACTTTTGCCTTTCCATCAAACTGAAGTTGCTCTTTGCAAGCTTCAGAGCAACATAAACTGTCAGCAGCAAGGGGTGAGAGCACTAATTTTGCTTAAGTCTCGTCTGAGGATCCGATATCATGAGTGCACCAAATGGAACTTGCACAAAGATGACTCGAAAAGTACCTCATTAAAGCCCAAGTACACTATCCTTTGCCAAAATTCAATGCCAAATTGAATTTGACCTCTTAGAAAACATCTCAAGCTGTCATTTTAAGCACTCAAAACAATGTGACTGTCAGGTGAATGTAAACATACCAGTTTCCAAGATTTACCATCAGATGGAGTCATTAGCAGGTGTATAGTGACTTTAACAAATCTGGGCATCCCATGTGTTTCGAGTGAAGTTTTACTTGTGCATAAGTTGGTGATTTCTCACTGCTGAGGACTAATAAACACTGAGGAAGTAGTTAGCAAGACTTTATGTCAAACACATACACATCAGCCTTTTGTATGCACACTATGGCGCAAGCAAATCTCTGCAGTTCTCCACCAGACAAATCTTCAACATTACGATCAAGCACTCCATGGAGATCTACAATAGAGGAAGACCAGTGCCTAGGGATCTAAATCTTTATACTCGAAATTGGAACTCAAAATTATTTTTGAAATTTTTCACTTAAAATCTCAAGTTCTTACTATAATTTACTATTAAAATTTGGACAAGACACTCAAGCACTTACAAAAACAACTACCTTTAGTTCAGATTAAAGTTGGAAAATGTCATCAACAATTTTGAGCTTGATTTCGAGTACAAAAATTAGACCTCAGGCCCAGAATAAACAAACTGTCAAATACTGAATAAACAGTAACCACTATAATCATAGTTTTAATTTTTCATGATTTTCCACACTCGAAAAGTATTTCATCATTTCACATTGAGCCTATCATTACTATTTAATTCCGTTTTGATTAGTGTAAATAGAATGTGCTTAAAACAGTATTGATAATAAAACTACTGGTATTTCAATATATTTTCATAAGTCTTTGTTTATTAATCAGCACTTCACATCTACAATCTGAGGTCAGCTAATGCATGTCACTTGCACACATAGGTATATATCGTCGAATGCTATAAATTCGAAATCAAAATACATTTTCATACTCCATTGTAGTTTTAGTTGTTGACAAAAAACTAAATCAAAATTTAAACCCCACTTACCCAAATCTGTGCAGACTTGACCTTGAAGTCCCATTTCATCTTTTTTATTTAGCAAATCTTGTACAGAGCCCTGCGGAGAAACATAAGTGAATTAACGCCTAACTTCAACGGAATTTTGTTATTTTTGATGTATTGGGCTGACCGGATACTCCTAGCAAACCATTAGCAAAATAAGAAAAGGCAAGTTTAAACACTCAAATGTAGGGCCATCAAATGATAGGGGCTGTTCCAGTAAAATCCGTGTGGGAGGGGGGGGGACGGCAGTAGAAATAAAAATTCATGGGTGGTGGTCTTCAGGAAAAAACACAAATTATGGGTGGTCGTTCCTGTAAGAAGTGATGCTTTAAAAATGGGTGGTATTTTTTGTCCTGTTAATGTTGACAGGTTGGTTACTTCAGCCCTCAAAACTCAAAACAAGCCAATACAAAAAAGCCCATATTGCTAGTGAACAGAGTGCAATATGTTCACTAAGCCATTAATCAAGTCATGGGCAACTTGATTTGAGCCAACTGTTTGTCTGCAGTCCTATTGAATTGAAAAGTTATGCAACACTAAACTGGTGTTAACACATATAAGAAAATTGATGATTTTTAAATAAAAATTATGAGGAGTAAGATAAACAAGTTCCAATATTCACTTAACATAGAAGTATAAAAGAGTTCGTGGAGACAGTTTGAGATTCATAGATCCTTATAATTGAAAAATGTTCATTGAAATTATAGACACATGGTGAACAGAGACACCTGGTGGCTGCCAAAAGTATTGCTCACAGGCTACTTTAGTTTTTGACAATATTGGACAAGACAACTAGTTCTTGTCTGTCAATCATCTAAGTTCTTAACAGGTCCTCCTGGAGGCAGTTTGTTTGCAAGTGTTGGATTTTATATTTTAACCTATTAAAAATAATTAAAAAATTATGGGTCATGGGTTGGAGAAATAAATGAAAAATACGGGCGGTGAGTACGAAATAAAAGTGCCTTCCCCCCCTCCCATACAGATTTTGCTGGAACAGCCCTAGGCGAAGTTGCCATATTGTGTCACCGTGAGAACCCAGAACAAACAACAACGGCCAATAACAGTTGTATTGAATACGGGGTCTGAATAGGTCACCATCGTGTGCGGGCGTTACCCACAGCTGTTTGAATTAAAAAGTGGTTCTCACGGTGACGTAGACAAAAGCAAGCCAAGAAGCCTAACAGTTCATAACACAGTTCATTACATTTTACTCGTGGGCTCAAAGCGATGCTCTTAACATATTCTAGAAACCAAAATTACATGTGTTAGCATTGAAGATAGGCTTCAAACACTCCGTTGGTTAAGTGCAACACTATTAACCAGGGTTTTTCAAACTGAATAGACTACAACACAACAATAAGGGCAAGTGTCTTGATACATACAGGCAATTTCAGCAAACAGACCCACCCTACACGTATACCCAAAAAATGTTCTGCATACGGGTACATGGCATTACATTTGAGGCCACAATAATAAATTTGCAGGTTTTTTAACGTTTCCCAATAGAACGACGCACAGCGACTAAAACATTTGGACGCAATCATGGAGAGCTAAGGCGGTAGAGATCACCAGCTTGAGCTCGAGAACGGAGGAACGAAATCTGTGAAAAGGAAAAGTGGGTTTGGATGGAGTGCCATTGGTTTTTACTGCTGGCGTAACCAGGGGATATTTTGAACTGCAGGGAACACTTGCCAACATACAGGAGGTAGCGTGGCTTAGTGGGATAGGTGTCCACCTTCTTTACTTGAGGTCATGGGTTGAGTCCCATTAGGGCACACTGCTCGACCCTTGAGTCAGGTTTCTAGATCCTCAGCTCGGTTTTAACTACATCTTGATAAAGCACAAAAAAGTTCCAACTGATCAGTGCAAAGGGCTCACATGCATGGCATGCAAACATCTGGTATAACGTGTACCAGACCGCCAGCAATTACTTTTAGTTTTTTAAGCATTTGCCAAAGGGTGTTCTTAGAAAAACAATTTATGAGGCAGATATTCAGCCCGACAACTGTAGAATCGAGGAGCCTGCAGACGCATGTACTAACCTTGACAGCTTTGGGGATCTGATCAACATACTGTGGCTTGATGATTGCCTTAAGATCATTCTCCAGGATTTTCTGAAAGTAGTTCTGCAGCTCAGAGCCGCGCCAGTTCAGCAATATGTCAGCCCAATCTGGTTTCTCCTGAAAGATACAAAGTGCCACGCCACATAAAATTCTATGCAGACAATGCAAGCATGCTTGTCCTCTTTGGATTCTTCGTAAGTTTATTTTTGGATTATTGGACTAGCTCATGTTTGAACAAAATAAATCACATAACACAGAACTGGTAATAGGACATTAATCCCGGTTAATGCCATTGGGAAATTCAGAAACCAGTGGGCATGAATCCAAGCATAGCTATTTAAAACAAAATTTTTGAAAGCAGGGTTGGGCGGTTTTCCAAACGATCCATTCACTCGCACAATGATAATAATAAAATACGGAGGAGCAAAATGAATCATTTCACATCTTCTTCCATAAAAAATGGGTACTTTCCAGCCCAAATATGGCAAGATGCCTCTGAAAGTGACTGTTTGTTACCAACAGTTAAATGAGTTGGGTACATTTAGAGAGCTATAAGTCTTATGAGATGGGCATTCACAAAGACACAGGCACTTTTAAGAAGTTTTTATACGAATTAGTTGAACATGGGCGTAAGTCTATACGAGTGTCGCATCTATTTTCCAAACTTGGTATAATTAAGTACGATTTGTACTCATTTGTTGTTTAATAATTGGAGTTTAGAAACTTATACTGAGCTAATTCAAAAGGGCATGTCTTAAATTTGTCCACATCTGTGAATCGCTCACCTGATAATTTCACCTGAAATGCAAGCAAAAATACTGGCAGGGCACACGTATGAATAAGTTAGGTACACTGACAGCCGGCCTTAACAACAGCTTTGAATGCAACAGAATGTAATCTTTACCAACCTATGTAGCCAAACACTCACCTCCAACCGTCCCAGATTCGGTTTCAGCTTTCCCGCCAGAATCTTGAGCGCTGTGGACTTGCCGATACCGTTGGTGCCGACCAGACCCAGGACCTCGCCGGGTCGCGGCATTGGAAGTCTGTGCAGCTTGAATGAGTTGGCGCTGTACCGATGCGTCGTTTCCTTTTCCAGATTACTGGGCAAGTTTATAATGCTTATTGCCTCAAACGGGCATTTCTGAAACAGGAACATGACTGTGTAGAGGAATACACAATGACCTGCAAATACCGATGGTACAGGAGGTAAGTGTTACAAAAACATATCCCACTCCACTGTTCATAAACTACAGCACACAGCGGGGATACTTAGATCATTAAGGTATTAACTCTAGCAGGACAAATATGAGCATAAGCCAAGTCAACGGGTAAGTTTGCAGCTCTTAGAACACACCTAAGGATCTTAAAAATCGGCAGAAGCTTTCGAGGGCTTGGGTGTTGTCTCTGCCTTCTTCAGTGTAGGTGGCGCTGTATGAAGCACTAAGTCATAAACGCAGCAAAGTTTGTGAACTCCTTCATCTTGATATATAGTACGCTCATTTTTTCTAATACACATGGATTCCAATACCCTCCTACAAATCCATCTGTATCAAAAAGAGGTTATGATGAACCATGACAAAGGAGGTCACAAGCTTTTACGCGTTGATGACGTAGTACTTCATGCAGCGCCACCTACACTAAAGAAAGCAGAGAGACAACACCCAAACTTTCGAAACTGCCGATTTTTAAGATAAACAAACCCCTGCATGTGTTATAGGAACCGAGTATTCTGATCATGCAGACATCCAGATGAGACTTTTTGGTGAAACACTAAAGTGTTCAGGCATTGCAATCACTGACAGTCGTCTCAGTTCTTAAATAGCAAAACAAAAAAGCTGATCGTAAAAAAAGAAAACATGCTAAAGTTTGTGCTACTCAGATCTCAACCAGCGAGGATAGTTACCAGTTGAAAAATTGAGACTGCAGTGCAGAATTAAGAAAATAATGTATCAGAACTGGATTCCGTGCACATGTACTCAGCGGCATAAAACAATTGAGAATACCCAGTCCCAAATTTGTGGACCAAAAACACCTAACAGACAGTGATGTTTTGTTATTGTTTTCAGGAACAACCTCTTTATTTGCTCTGAACATAACCATCAACAATTTTTTAATTCAAGAGCCTGCCCCCTCCCTCTCACACCGATTTACAATTTTACTTTTCAATGTTTTACAGAGGGTAATGAGATTGATCTTTGGCCCCAAGGAAGACATCGGGATCCTGGGTTGGAAAGAGTTGAATCCAATCTAATTTGGAAGAAAATTTTTATTGTTTGACATGAGTGTTCTGGCCAGCATAAATAACTTTGTGTGATTTTAAATTATGTTTCATATATAAGTGACGGGACGTTAGCAACAGTACATTTATTGTTATGCTTATTTAGTTGTTTTTCATTTATTCTTATGCTAATGTTTTCGTTGCGTCTCAGTGCGCCTTTGTTACATGGGCATGCGGGCGTGACAGTATGTGTCGGGCACTTCGCTAGCGACAGGCTTTGGAGAATGGTGTTTCCTTTCCTTTGCCTATATGAAATTGAGCGTTATCATGACGTGTAACTGAACTGAAATGTATACGTGATGAGGTGAAATACACATTTTTGATGTTCACTGGAGACTTGCTCTGTTACATATATGGCCCAAAAATTGTGGCTCAGGGGGCTCTAGTACATCAAAGTTTAGCAGGGTATCCCTCACCCCCACTTAGGGAGCTTACCTTGGAACATATACCGCATCCGATGCACATGGGTTCTGAGATAAAAGCTATCTTATCTGTAGATTCCACTTCAATGCACAGCTTTCCTACAAATAAATCACATGAATTACTTTTTCAAACTGCTGTTTCAATAAACCAATAATTTAACCAAAACAAAATCAAATATGTTAATAAGAAAAGCAATGATGTCAGTACGTATATGGAGTTGGCCTGTCACTTCCAAACACTGAGGTTCAGTGGACCCGCCCTTCAAAACTGTTGAGGTCCATCTCAATCTTTAGGAACCAAATAATGAATGAAAAAAGTTGAGAAATCTTGACACCAGCAGAGATTGAACCACAACATATATTGGATACATGAGGTGAGGAATTTAATCATTGGGAAATAATGAAAGACAACTAAGAAATGAAACTGTTAGTTTTTCTTTTATTTGTAGTTTTATTTAATTTCCAACAACTGATCAAAATAGCTTCTAAGGTGATGTACCCATAAATTCAATATGGGTCCGCTCCACTTTAGCCCAGTTGTGTGAAAAAAAGCCGCAAAATATGACTGCCTGAGAACACTGACACATCACCGTCTCTGCCATTCTTAAACAAGAAAGCAACAGCATTTGATGTCACTTTTATTAAAAATATATCTTAAGTGACATTTAAAATGCAAGTTAATTGCTGCTCCTTTGATCTGTCTTTACTATCCATGAAACAAATGAACGCCCACATGTTGGTCCTGCGTTCATTTGATCAAACCCTAATGACCAATACAGACTGTGTTTAACAATGAGTAGGATACTGTTGTCGCTCAGAGGAAATCACATTCTATTTGCTCCGTGGATAGTAAGATGCACGCTAGGTGAACAGTAATTAATAAAGAAAATTATCTCCAAGGTAATCAGGGAACTGTATTTTTGTTAAACGCAAGGCCAAACAATTTCCCAATTGGTTCTTGTCTGCCTCCACTTATTCTGAAATATCCACCATGCTATCTACAGAAACAAAAGTACGCCTGGACACGCACTGGAATAGCGACTGCCATACCAAAATGTCGTATCTGAAAGTTAATCACCACGTTCATCCAGTCACCACATACTTGTAACAATCTCGTAGCATTTTGAACAAATTTCTGAAGTTTCAATATTACGAGAACAGTACAGGAAGGGTAAAGATGCTCACCCTGTCGGACCACTGGACAATATTTTTTGCATTCCTGGCGACATTTCTTAGGCTTGCATCTGTCCGAGTTAACAATGGCGATTCTGGTCAGTTTGTCCGCCATTGTCTATGATGCACCTGAAACTAAACGAGCGAACTCTTAGAAAGCAGACATTTGGTTAGCATAGCAATCTATACAATAAGATCCCCTTATGTGTAACTGTAATTAATATTTTGTAAAAGACGGAAACACAACAGCTTTTGTTAGATAACTGCAGGGATATTCCTGACCAGGTTTGAACCTGTGCCCTCTGGGCATTCATGATGATAAAAAGTGTGCTCAGCAGACTTAGTGTAATTAAAGTGGCAACATGTGAAACAGAAATCGAAATAAGAAGACAGTCATGTTTTACACAACTGACTGTAATTTGACTAGAATCTTGCATTTTTGGAAGTGGTGTGTTTTAAAGAATGCGCCTGGGGGGGGGCTCACTGCTGCAATGTACCCGCGCCTTTTTACTTTTTTATGCAATAATGGTGCAGTCTAGGAATATCTCTGATAACTGGAAACAAGGTGATACTAGTTATCTTATTACCTAATTCCACTTGTTTGAAACAGTTTTTGTCTCTCAGACGACACATGTCCGCCATAACACGAGCCGAAATCATATCCCTGAGATGTCAAGTGTTTTCGAGGATGATATTTGTCTGCGAGAACACACACTCTCGTGTTCTTTCTAAAGAAGAAGTTTTGAAGAGGCAATTATTTATAAATGACTATTACAATTTTTTACTTAAGCGTTTCCCTAATGTGCCACGTGGTATCTTCAATATACTAGCCAAATTTTGGGGTCTTCTGACACACGCGTGACCATTGTATTTTATCATTACTGCCGAGAGGTTTCGCAGTTTTATAATGGCGGTCACACGAAATCGGCTGCCGCAAATGAACACATCGACCGTAAAAACAGTGAATGAATGAATAAGAAGACCCTAATCAGTACGAGTAATACATTTTTGGAATCGCCATGATCACCATGGCGAGAGGATTCAGAAAACAGTAGTATCAAGTACGTTAATAGAGTCGGATTGTAAACATAACCAGATTAACTTGGATGCAAAGTAATAAGTAACTGGTTTCCCTGTAATCAAGTGACTAATATCCCGAGTAACTACTAACGTAACGAACGAAACGAAGAAAAAAATATGGACTGTGAGGAATTTCCAATTCATAATTGTGATCATTAGTATTTGTTGTTAGCTCGATGCTGACGTTGCCAGAGACATGGCTAGAAGGGTACGTGAACACATTGATCATATGATCGGCTGGCAAACCGGAACGCGGAAAAGTCAAATTTCGACGGAAAGTGAACAGCCAGGGCGCTCCCGCGCCGGATTTCTCACAGGTCCATATTGTTTAAAAAGAATGAATGACTACATAAACTCACCAGGATTAATTCAAATCCACTGAACGTAATTTTTGGGTACGATTCGAATACACGCTACTGATTATAAAACACTATATTGGTGAAAAAATTAACTTTCTTTCAAGTTCATTCGTTCTTCGTGATTCTTGCGTGACAAGATGGCGCGCCACGCTTTTTGTGACAGCGACCCCTTTTGGCGATAGTGGTGCCTCGTGTGATAAAGAAAGAAATTACTAATTTGTAAACTCTGGAATGGCTGGGTCAGTCGAGTGGCTGGTGCGCACTTGAAAGACTCGGCTATATAAGTGAGCTTTGCACTCAGGCGTAAGGGCTCAATATCGTGGAGTTGGTGATGCCCTGGGCGATTTTTTCTTAGATGCCCTTCTGTCTACTCAAATGCTTGGACCCTAGTCGTAACAAGATGAAATATATAGAAACTTAAAGTACAAATCAGTCACAATTTGAGCCCGGTCAGGTGCGGATGCCAGGGGCCGTCGAGCTTTAACCTTTACAGCTGCGCAGACGTCACGGTTTATATGTACCGAGTTATAACCGTTAAAACTGCTCGCTAAACCATCCAATTCACGTTTCCCCCCCGAAATGCCGCACACTGCGCAGCGTACGATTGAAGCGGCGCTTGAATTATATTGGTGTCGCAATTACGCACGTAAATAATTAATTAAGTCAAGAATGAATTTACAATGTTAAGAATTAATCTGCACCGCAATTACCAAATTCACACCATTGAAAGTGAATTTTCACAAACTGAAAACAATTAATTTGCCCCACAAAGGTTTCGCAATAAAACTGCAATGCCAATGAAATTTAGGCACCTAATTCGCATGCACAACATCCACCCTTTTGGTTTCAAAGTCACACCGGCCAAGCCTCGCGACAGTACATGATTTATGGCGTGACTTTTTGAAAAGTGCACTGTGTAAAATAAAATATTTTTCTAAGCCCCATTGAACGTTTTCCGCATATAGTTATACGGAACTGAAGGGAACTGAGTTTTTCAGAACAAAACTGAGAAGTGACTCCGAGGAATACAGCTCATTAGATCGACTATAAACACTTCCGACAGGCAACTCACCTTTGACACAAGAAGGTCTCACCGAAACAGTCCGTTTCAGTAATGTTAATTAGGCATACCAAATCCTCAGCTGCCGCGCAGTACCCACGTCCTTCAAAACTATTACAGTGATGTCCTATACCCCATGTCCCTTAGGGCCCGTCACTATGGGATCCTAAACACGTAGCATAGCTCTTACATATGCAAACGTTAAGCAGCTCCGAGTATAGTTGTAAAAGCTTTCAATCTCGATGTTTAGAAAGTCTCGAAGAGTGCCGCTCCTGATGGGAAGTTCTCCGTGAACCGAGAGAACCTTTCATTGGGGTCATTGATATCTGTGTCGGTGAAATTGTATTGTTTGTTACTGTACTATTCTAGAATTTACCGCTCTTGCACGGGCGGCGCAGCACTGAAAAAAGGGGGGGGGGGGGGCTTATAGCCCCCTCAGCCAGTGGCGGATTTAGAGGGGGGGCCAGTTATTGTTGTCTAGGAATCAAAGTATCTTGAAAAATTGCTTGGAAAACGTAATAGACACACTTTTTTAGTTAAAATTGTAATACCTCTGTAGATACCGCATCTTACTTTCCCTACATACGAAATTGGAAAGTGGTGCGGGTTGAAAATTGTTTACCTATCCTCATGTATGTCTGTGATTGGAGATTTCATTATCTATTAAGAATTTTTTTAAATTCCCGTTAGATCTTGGGCCAAATACCTGAAATGTTCAGCAGCTCATGGATAGTTTGGTTGGATCAGAGACCCAAAACGTATGGGACCACATTGGTGGACTAAAAACAAATGTAACAAGTAGCCGAGTGTTGTAAGCTTATTTAACCATCGCCTGGATTTCATTTAATTCTATGGGACAGCGAAAAACATACCTAGTTATTTTCTAATAAAACCAAAAAATACTGTACAACAGATTTTGAAGTTCCATGTCTCTAGTCAGGGCAACTAATTTCAAAAGCAGGCTATACCCTTCCCTTCAATAATCGTAACAGGAGTCAAACTTTGGGGAGACATTAATATATACACCATAACGACCTATGCCACTCCTCCCAATAGCGATCTACATAAAACAGGCTGCTCAAGAACAACTGAAATGTTTATTTAAGATAATTGCACTAATTCCGTATGTATAAAACACATGAAACATTCCCAAAAGTAATAATTGTAACAATATTCAAATAAGAAACCCAACTAAATAATTCCTACAAAGTAGAAAGCAAGCAAAATAAAACTACAAAACACAATATCACACTTAGGCGAAAATAACAGGTCGTGTTAACTAAATGTATCTCATAATGGTGTTGGCAAAGTGCTGTGGAAACAACTTTTAACAAAATGAGGACTGAAGAAGGTTGTTGAAAAATGCACCTTTGTAAGGAATGAAGGCTCACTTGGCAACTTTGATTACTTCCAAGCTATTCTGAATCAGTACAATGCAGAGTCAACTAGAATATTTCACTTTCACTGTGATAGATGTAATAAATAATTTTACTCATCTCAATTACCAAAAACTACCCAAAGTTCTAAGCTAAGATAGTCTTCTAGAGGGCAAACACACATTTTGACCAGATTATCACATAATGATGAGCACTTAATATTCCCTTCCCACTCACCACCTTGACCGTTTCTAAGGGACACATCAGTAACAAGCTGTCTGTGTAAATAAGCTGAATAATGACTGATTGTCACAATATTCACAAAACAACATACTGCAGTATAACCACTTGAAAAACCATGTTCAGCATTATCAACAAATAAACTAAAAATGAAACTGTATAAGTATTGCTACACTTAATAATCATTTTTCATTCACTTTGTTTTTATATTTGACTAACAAATATGAAAACCAGTGTCAATATAAAACAGAATGGTCATCGTAATATGTTTTTGTTATCGAATATTTAGCACCTCTAAATAGTAAGGCAAGTTTTACACAAATTATTTTGAGTATTACAGAATAGTTCAGAAATAATAGTTAATTAATGGAAACCACAACTTCAAAATTTCCATTTTTGACTTATCTTCTTACTTTACTAAAGTTAGAGTTCACATGATGTTAATTACTTACATTACCACCAGGGGCCAGTTTCGTGAAAAGTGAGTCAAGAATTAAGACAAAACTTAGGTCATGCACACCCACTTCCCAATTACTGTATAAAGATTTAGCTGTGTAATTATTACCACATTACAACCTAGAAATAATTTATACACAGATACTTCAATAATAAACGATCATATTTTTTCAGAGACTTTTTACTTTTGCTTAAGAGAGACATAATTATTTTTCAGAAATGGTTGAGTGAAGCACAAGACCTGAATTAACAGCTTAGATCACTTTTCACGAAGCAGACCCCAGAATTTTATTTTTACTAGGATTGGATATACTGTAGAGAAAAATTCAAAAGGCTTCTGTTGAAAATTGACTTCATACAAAACAAAATCACACTAAATAAATTCAATGAATGAACAGCACTGTGAGAAGTTGACTCCCAAAAGCATAACATCTGCAACTAATAACAAGGAACAAACTTTTGACTAAAACACTAACAACATCCAAACAGATAAGTATATGTAAAATGTGCGCTGTGTATAATTAAGCCTGGCATAAGAAGAAACATAAATTCCGTCCCATACAATATCAAACATTTTTCTTCCAAAAAAGCAAACAGAAGAATGGCATTCACCAAAATCGGGGATTCAGAGTTTTCAATGAAACGTGTATGCATCAACAGTACTTCAGGTTTATAACAGAAACAAGATTAGAGACTACAGTTCATTAAATATTCAGGGCAAAGTAGAAATTCATGGCAAAGTAGAATGACACATTAAAAATTTCTATGACCTCAAAAGCTAGTCATCCTAATTCACCAAACAGTGTCAAAAAACACTGGAGATACATGACCAAGAGAAGAACAAATTGTGAATATTCATGAAAATTCAGAGATGGTAACCACAAAAAGGCAAAAATGAATTGTGAATTATTTGATGTAAATAAATAGAGTATAGTGTGCTGAAACACTCAATACCCTGTGTTACATAAAATCAGCAATGACACACATCCACTTGAAAGTCTTCAAAGTATGACATTTTACCCCTGTATGTAATCGAACAACTTACTTTTATCCCCACTAGATGAAAATCCAAAGTACAATGTAACTTGCATAAAAAATCTTTCCCTTCGTTTAGAATAAGTTTTAGACTAGGCATATATGACCAAGAACACCAAATCCATGAAAAAATGTGAGCTCACAAATCTGCAGTTCCAAAAAAGTGACAAAATGCACAGAAATAAAACACAAGCAACCTGGGCAAATTGGCTTATAGACTTTGCATAACAGTGGAAAAACCACTTTATATATAGGGAAATCAGGCTAAGGCTAAGAGAAAAACTTTCAACAATTTGAAGACAGAAATATGTGGTCTGCTTACGAGCAGACTAAAAGCCAAGGTCAAAAGACCAAAAAACCAAACTTTGGCTATAGAATTTTCGAGAAACAGGCCCATGACCAAACAAGTGTGTACATAACAACTGTGACATGACACAGTTGGCCAAACAACTGCGACGTGACACAGTTGGCCCAACAACTGTGACGTGACACAGTTGGCCCAACAACTGTGATGTGACACAGTTGGCCAAACAACTGTGACGTGAAACAGTTGGCCCAACAACTGTTTGGCCCACATAACTTAATGCATTCACTTCAATTGAGAAAAACAATAATCGTCTCGCTACTGAGCAAAGACTGTGTCTGTCATTACGTTTGCTCAACACTGGTGCATACCAAGTCAAGGATAGGGGAACAGCAAGTAAAATTAAGTGAGTCTGAGAGATTAGGCCACAAAAGCAACTTTGAATCTGGTCTTTAGCTGACTCATTTCGAGACCTGCATGCAGCAACTAAAAAACACAAAAATACTGGCCTGTTTCAATTTCAGCAGTGTTTTTTTTGTAAAACTTCAAAAAGGCATGTAGGCAAGGATAAGAAAGGTTTTAGGATTTGCCAAGCGATGAGTAATGAAACAAAAACATACTGCACCAGCTTTGTTTCTGTAAAGGTGAATTTTTCTTCTTTTTTAAAAAAGTGAGAAATTAAAAAACTATTGCACCACCGACTCAGATTTTCAAAAAAACCACGGACCAGAACTAACTACATTTTCTCGGTCTTACCAAATATTTGCATTTTTAATAATTAAGTTAAAACAAAAAATGTTGACTTTCTCACTTAATTGGACACTTACTCATATTCCCAACAACACTGCATCAGGGTAGTGAGGCGACACTTACAAGTGAAGCAGACTTAAATGAATGACCAATCATTGATAACAACCTATCACATTTCCTAGCCTTACATAACTGAAAATACCCATTTCCTAATTAAAAAACCCCTCAGTATGTTTTAATATCACAATGGTGACCGTATCAGCAAGCTAATCATACAGTGGTGTGCTTCTTAAACTTGAGAGATGCCGAGTTGACGCAGTACCGTGTCTTAGTTGGCTGAGGTCCGTCATCGAACACGTGACCAAGATGGGCACCACACGATGCACACTTGACCTCAATCCTTCTCATGCCTGCAATGCAAGACAGAACTATCAGCATTGATTAACATAAACATTAAATGCAGGTTTTGGTTACACCCAATGATGATTACAGCACACGCCAAAAAACAATTACGACAGAATGAACAGGTATTTCCAACATGACCGCTCAGTGTAAACAAAAGTCCCAGTCCAAGTAGCTGGAGTCACAATGAGACATGAAGGGTCAAAATCACGACCAGTCATTGCTTGTCGTGATTGGAAAACGTAATTATTTTCTGTTAATTTTTTCCGCACTGTAAAACGGAATGCAAATTTACTTCAGGGCAGCGTTGTAGCAGAGTGCTAGTTGTTGATATTCGAACACGAGGATTCACGAGCCACACCAGGCTCAAGTTTCTCATGAATCACAGCTGAAGATAACCAAATCCTAAGAACTGCACATCTGTGACAGCTGACAGTTTTGGAAGTCAGTTGATGAAACTACCCGTAATAAGCAAATAGTTTGGAACCCAGAGTCCATATCCGAAATGAAGAAATTTTTCAAATATATGTCAGGGATTCGCAATTCAAAAGTAAAAAATAAGACCAGCGACTGCAGTTCAATTTTATATTGAATGTTTATCAACGATACAGCCACACTTCACTAACTCCGATTAAAGACTTCCTCAAACTATGAAGTATCCACAGAACCCACACGAGCATTTAGCTATCAAAGATTAGGCAAGAAATAGCTTTAAGTAGACACCAGCATATGAATAGTGACACGCCCTAATGGCGACAGCCCATCCCACCACATGGTTTTGCAAAAATGTTTTGAACACAGGCGCATGCGTCTAAACTTAACCGATAGCTGCCAGCAGAGGTCGTTTTTACAAGTGCACGTCACAAATAGGACGTTTTTGTTCATCTGTCCAGCCCTATTACGTTTCACTTAACTAACTTGCCTCGAGTTGAAAACTCATCAACATCTAACATTTTTTTTTGTTTCATTCACATGCTCTCTTGCTCCTTAGCTGAACTCAAGAGTTTCGCACATTCACTACAAACATGGCTAAATTTGGATAAAGCAACATTGGCTTAAATGCACACATACAAAGTCACACTTAGTGTATCAGCCATTACAATCCATCGATCACCCACCGTGGTCATTGTCCTGAACGAGCTGGACGTTGCCCTTTTGTGCCACATCCCAGAACGCCGGCCAGCCAGAGCCAGACTCATACTTGGTGTTGGAGTCAAAGAGTATATTACCACAGACTACACAGACATAGATACCATCATCCTTCTTTTTCAGGTATTCGCCACTGAATTGACTGAAATAGGAGTTGAGATGTATCATGTCATAACATATTAAAGTAACATCTGACTTATGAATAGCCACCCATAAAAATTTGGGCTACCTTGGTTGCAGCTTTTTAAAAGACACAAAAATAGCCTCTGACGAAGTGACAGTACTTTTCAAAGGCTTATTACCTTGTTACAAATGTTCAAACTGTTTCCACTGTACTCGGACACATTAATACTCAATGTGCTTAAATAGGGAAATACAAAAATCAAGAGGTGAGTGTCAGTAAGAGTATGCCTGTTTACATAAGTCGGCATGGCCATTTACCTGACCAGACAATTACATACTTTTGTACACAAATACCACAATAAAAACGCATGTGAACCAAAATGTCCATTTAACATCTGCCTACGTAAAAAAATGGGTATGTTCCTACCAAACATGGCAAGAAATTGCTAAAACCGACTGTTAATTAGCATCATTGTCAATAGCATGACAATACAAAAGATTAATTACACAATTCAAATTCTTGAAATAGCTCAACTTCTTCCATAGACAATAACCATCAAGAGTTTTTGCAAACAAGCCCAGACATACATTTAGAAAAATGGGCGTATACTTGGATGTGACGAATATATGCTCGGGTGCATCAAAACTGAAAACCAAGAGTCATTGTCACGTATATTTGTCACTACAGCTAGGAGTTAACATAGCTGAAAATTTTACTTTAGTTACAATTTTAGTACACATTTTTTTTGAAACTACAGGCAATCTTGGGAATCTATAATTAGTACTTTCCCCGCAATGTATAGCTTAGACATATCTGCAGAAAATTCTTAAGATAGACCTGTGCGCAGAAAACTGGTAGTAAAACACTACTATGTCAAGTGTGATCAGGTAGGAGTTGATCTGTCATGTGACTACAGCACTTTAGGGAACGCAGCTTCAGTTCCTTACCTTTCAGTGCCTCTAGTTTGTGTCACCCTGTACTGCAGAGAAGTTAAGCGTTCTCTGAGCTCTTCTTCAGTGAACTTCTTCGGGTAGTTACGTGTGTCCTTGGTGCATGACTCCTGCAGTCGCTTGCTTGTTGGCGAGTCTGGTTTACATTGACTGGACACAGCCCGCAGAAGGTTCATCACAGCAAAACTTGTAATCAGAAGTTGCATTCAGACAGGCAGAGAAAAAACTCTGCTAGTGTCTTCTTCCTGGCTGAGAAAAAAAAACTGACCTGATAACAAGAAATCAATATTCCACATATAAAAGGGAAAAGTTTGGATAAAGATAGAACATTTGATGACTCATTAAGCAATTGGAATTATATTCAGCAAGTGCACAAACCTTAAAACAATGCACAGGTCACTGATTACCTACGTAAAGTTCATCATACTAATCGAAGCCCAAGACAATGCCATTTTTGAAAATGGTAGATTAATGGTTCATGGAAGTCAACCATTTGTTACATTTTTTTAGTGATCTGTGAAATTAGGAACTCTTAATTCGCATGGACCAATAGGAGTTCATTAACTACTTCAGCAGGAACATTTCTTCACTTGTTTTATTCCAGTTTGAATATACTTAATTATCTATCTTGTCAGGTATGCATGTTCAAGGATCCAGAAGGGGGTGTGGCCCTCATTCAGCCATTTTGTAGAGGGGTAACGCCGCAGGAATATGAAATTGTCCTTGGGGCCCATGTCCGCCCATAATCAGCCCCCTATGGTCGTGATCATCCTGCAGCCAGGCTAGCCTACACAGGTAACAAGTGTTCTAGTACACGTATTGGGCGAGGCAACATGACTGTTCTTGTTGCTCCAAAGCAGAAGGACAATATCCCTGTTTAGGAATGCTCAACTGATTCAGTATTTAAGAATGTACCATCATGTTAAAAATATCTGAAAAAAATTACCTATGAACAATAGACTAATTACAGACCCATGATACACATGTATGTCAGCCATGCAAAATAAGCTGTGACACTATCATAAGAAAATGTGGCTGGCATCGGACATTTTTAGCATGTGGCCAAGTACATCAAGGTGGTTATACGATTGAATATAAAGCTGCATTTCACCCTGCTGTTTAGTGGCTAAAAATAAAAATCAAATCCAGTCTTTTACTGTCATAAAATTGGCCTCAAAATATTTCTTAACATGATAGGATTCTATTTCCATTGCCAACAAGAATATCAAAACAATAAAAAAAATCAAGAAAACACTTTAATCAGAGTTTATTGGGGTTATCCAGTGATAAAATTGTGAATTTGAAAATAACGCATGTGCACATTGTCTGTAACTTGAGTTGCAAGCCCATTAGACAACAGCACAAGGATCAAAAAACATCCAGAAGGTCAAAAGTTAAATATGGACAACTAAGCCTCATTCTGTTGGGTTTTCTGTTTATCAGAATACTTTCACTTCAGACTTATCTGCGGCTGGCAGCTGGGAGATAACTTTCAGTTGGCATTAGTCATCAAGGACGACTACCAACCTACTGCCTTTGGCATAAGCCAACAGCTTACGTTGATGGACTAATAATGGTGGAATACAAAAATGCCCTTGGGGCCTACACCCATTGTCAGATTTTGACCTTGATGTTGGAGTGACATGTCCTGAGACATTAACACTGACTGTGCTATCAGGGTTCATTAATCAATAAAACTCTATGGTTAAAAAGTGTAGTAATGTCGCTATTGTTCTAGTCTCTGACTGTTTGGGACAGAAAATTATACTCGAGCTGGGTTGTCAGTCATGGGCGGCGAACTACAGGGGGCTGGGCGGCTATAGCCTCCACTTTAATCATTGCTGCACCACCCATGGTCAATGGGCGGTGCACCACAGGGGGGCTGGGGTGGGGGTCTATAGCCCCCACGTTTTTCAGTGCTGTGCTGCCCATGTCAGTAGCCTCGATCATACGAATGTTGCATGTGACACGTGCAGCTGTATCTGATGTTTGAAGCAGTAGCAGCCGGTGTCACAGGTTAAAAGTTTCCCCGGAAAACAAGTTTCCTGATCGCTCTTACACATGTATCACTTCTCTCTTTGTTGAAGAATGAAGAAAAGTCAGCATTTCCCAGAATCATTCATTGCAGAGATTATTTTTGCACCAAATTAGTAATAGGTTGAAACCAAATTAATTCCGAGCTCTGACTCAGATTACTTATAAATGTAGGTCACTCACAAAAATTCAATACACAAGTGAATAACCATCTATAAAACTGATTAAAGTTGCAAAAGTTAAGCATTGATAAGTGGTACCCATTTACTTAACTCTTATTGTTTCAGGGAAGTTCTACAAACTGGTAAACTTATTTCCCATTGAAAATTATTTTTCGTGACACTTGCTCTGTTGGACATAACCTGGATCCAGGCCTAGTTGTTTATGGGGATAAACAACGATAATTGTTCTTGCAAACATTTTAAAGTCTGGTCAGCACATCATCTGTGGCTAAATCTCATTACCTAATGAATATAAGTCTACAAAACTTCTGCCCCAACCGGGACTCATCCCTGGGACCTTCTGCCAACTGTAATTGGTATTACATCATCTAAGCTTTTGCAGAAAAATTCAGAATTTACAAGGAAGTATAACGTAAGGGATTATACCGGTATGTTATGTTAACACTGGTTAAAGCAATGAGGTGAACCTTAAGTGTAATTAATTTAAAAAATTATTGGCTCCATGATCACTCATTTTCTCCTTTAAGATCGCCAATAAGTATTGGTTGAAATTTACATTATTTATTTTATTGTAACGTGTTTAAGTGTAGACTTGATGTGGGTAAAAAACTGACCAGAATGAGATAAAATCTGACAAAACCTTATTGTCGATCAATAAAAACTACTCTTTTTTGACTGAGCTAATTATTTACCGGTGTTGGAAAAATAGGTGTTCTACTGATATTATGCTGCTAAAATTAAGGTGAGATCTTTTGCATTGGCTTTTGGCTCCTTAAAATATTGCGTCACGTATTGGCCAGCTTCTTTTTTCACTGATTCCTCAATCAACTGTTTTTTCCTTCAACGAGGTTGTGTACATATCATAACAAATTATTGGAACAAGTTTCACTTCGTTGTAAGATTTTAGGATTTTGATACCAGCAAACCAGATTTCAAAACAAATTTTTCTGCTGGGAAGCTGTCATCATCTCTTGCGAGATGTTGCAAAAATTTAGGAAATGATGGTACCCAACTGTATATGCCTAATGAGTAATGGGCAAGGTGATGTCGAATGATGCCCAGATTTTGCATGCACCCTCACTGGTCTCAGCTCCACATGTTGATACCAGTTTCACGTCGAGGTGACGACCAGAACTACGTTGTCTGTGTACTGTTTCGACGACTGCAAGAGCCCAACAAACAGTGGTACCTAGCTGGCTGGCCACACTACAGCAGTGCACAATCAAGCATCAACGTTCACGGCTACAATCTTGAGATCAATTAGCCAGCTTTGTACCAAGGCTAGAGATCAATTGGAATTCTATATTCAAGCAGAGTGACCGAGTACCCGCCGCTACAGCATACAGCCGAAAATGGTACTCTGTTGCTATGTCGCTAGATCACTATGAATGATTATTGATAATGCATTAATGGTGATCACGAAAGCGGAGAACAAACTGACTGTCTCATCATCTGGCTGTCCGGGTACCACGATGAAAGAAAATCGACAGATTTGTACAGATTTTCTATTTCTCACTTAAAGTTTAAAAAATGATTGCTCCTTTACAAGGTATACATTGAATCCGAGATAAAGTATCGTGAATGGATCGTAGAAAACGACATTTTTTTAAGAAAAGCGTCAACAACTTACCAACAGCGATTGCAAGTTTTTCAAGTAAAGCTACAACTCAGTTAGGAAACGCGTCTCGCATTCAATAAAACGACCCGACATCTATTGGCAAAAATGTAAGAAGGCGCCTTGCCCAGTTCACAGATGAATCATTCACCCGACCCGGCGTCGACTCCAACTGGCGCCGGGTGCCGGACTAACTCCTTGAATGGTCAAACGGTTGTAGCCTAATCTTAAAAAAATGTCAAGCCTGGGTAATAATCAAAGGGTGACCATCTGGGTAAAATGAGACTATTTTACAACGGTTAGTTGCCTAAATCAAGAGTTGATTTTTGTCAAAAAGGGGACTTTCAGTCTAGTAGTCAGAGTGGCACGATTTTGTGAAAACACGCATTTTAAAAGGTGTCTGTCATTGACGGTGAAATCGACACATTTCATTTCGCGATCAGCAAGTTTTTGTGGGTTTTAGTTGTGAAACGAAATGTGTCGATTTCACCGTCAATGACAGACACATTTTAAAGTGCACGTTTTCACTTTACCTAGTATGCCCGATAGTATGCCCGTTCACTGAGGCTCTTGCGGGCCTGAGGGGCCTACCGACACTCATGAGGGGAAGTACACTCTATGAACGAGCATCGTGCTCTTGGAGCACATCAGTAAGTAAACAACTTGCCATTTTCGTTCGACTCCGTTATCGATCACTTACTGACTCCGGGAACCCGACAATGCCGGTTCGATCCAGGCCTGACTTGTCAAGGTGAACCCGGCGGCTCGGTGCCCAAAAGCAACGTACTCAAAGACACAAGAGTTCCTGACAGGCACACTTCCAGCTGTGCGTAGACCTAACTGTAGTGAGAATGGTTCTCGTGTGACGGTATGCAAAAAAATTGAGCGACAATTCGATATTACGCTCTCCGTTTTCACACTTTAACAATTGGCACATCCATGTCCACTGAGTTCAGTACGGTACCAAGGCGTTTTGCATAGTCAAGGCGCCGCACCGGCTATAAAAGTGCTAACCACATTTTGTTCACTAAAAATGTACGGCGGGTATGGACACTAAATGTTCATTCCCAATTTAGTCCACGTTGAAATGTTTTCAAACTCATTTAACGACTAAGATAAGGGTAACCACCGAGATTTTTTAACTTAGTATTTTAGAGTAACCTAGCTACCATCTGTTTTAACGGATATCGGAAATTTGCGAACGATTCCCTTTCCAAACGTTTACGTAACGGATGCGATTCCTAAAGAAAAAAATCAGTCTAATGGTTTGAATCGTCGGAAACTGGCGCTCGTGCTGTTCGTACTGCGGCCATCTGGCGCTCGTGCTGTTCGTTGTTAGCAGGGGCGGATCCAGGATTTTGAGTTAGGGGGGCCACGGCAGAGTATTAGCCAGGATTTTGCCCGTCAGACATTCGCACCTCCACTGAACTGCCACGTGGAATCTGGGAGAATTTTAGGGGGCCATGGCCCACTTGGCCCCCTCTAAATCCGCCACTGCATAGAACTGAACCCGGCAAGAAATTCAACTGAAGAAATAGAAGCTTCTTGTGGCCATTATGTTCTTATTGCTTACAATGGTCACACCATCTACTGCATTAAACCTGCTTTTTAGAAAATGCTTCGACAAAGTTGTCATTAAATCCTCAGGAAGACGCCATGTCGTAAACCAACAATTTGAGAACGGCCAATTTCATGACGATATGAGATCTAAATCAAAGTTGTTTTTATGATGTAAATAGGTTTAATAGTTGCTTCAACTATATTGTTTTGGAAAGCATCCAACACAAAGGTTTGCCAGCTTCCTTTACAGAACCTTGTAATGATCGACTCAAGTCAACAGCTTTCAGAATTGTTTTTTATGCAAATGAGTTACGACTGGGAAGCTGGTGTTCACACTAATGTTTCAGGCATGAAAATTAACCTTATCCCGCATATTTGTCACCATATAGAACACCACCCGCAAGTGCAAGTTTAACATTCGGAGTCATTGATTTTAACAAAAGGTGGCTGAAGTCATTTTCCCCTAACTGACTGGAATGCTAATTTAGCTCACGCGCGGCTGAGTTTGCGCCGTACATGCGTGGGAGTTGTTTGCTTTCGTTGTTGCGTGCTGCTTGTTGCTAAGGAATGTAGGCCTTAGGGTGAAATGTTTGTTTAGTACAAGCGAAGTATGTTTAGAACCGTTACCATCCAAAACTTCTTACCAACCAATTGCATATATACTTTTGCCATAGTTTGCGGTGTAATGGCCCACACATTGTCGAATGATTTGTATCATCTGCTCGGGAATCGGGAAGCCGGCAGTAGATAATACCGCTGCCTATAGGTGGTAAGCGTAACCTAAAGGCATTTAGACGTGACAATGATTTCGAAAGTTTCAAATTTCCTTAAAACATGATCAAGCTTTTTTAATCAGGTAAATCCCAATCAAGGTCAATTATTCGGCGACCACATGGTTCTTACAAAAAGAAAACGATAAATGTCTACGATCGTTCCAAAAACTTTATTTATACTATTTGCCTAGCTTTCAATACATTCACCAGCTGGTCAAAATAGTTAAAGCAATTCTTGGTCCAGTGTTCAACTTGTAAACAGGAAAAATGATACCGGCCTGGGGTTACGTACACTGCATAATTACGTACTGTACACTCAATCCATATCAAATTTTGACAAAGTTATAAATGTTTCGGATGGTCTCAAGATTTGTACTGGCGCTACTTGTTGGTTTGATGCAAGGTGTCTTGAGAGATGGACCTTTGCAACATCAGTAGTCACATGACGTGTTTTCTAGGATGTTTCTAGCTAAGTCCTGTGTGACATTCTAGTGCCCAATAATTTGATACACTTGTTTTTTTGCCAGACTGGATGCATTTTGGATATACCAGTATTGTTCATGCGAATAGCAGTATGTGTAAGTACTTGGAGGCAAAATTTTATAGCACAGAGGTTGAAGTTACGTACACTACACAGGGTAACGTACACCCGACTACATTTCAGTGAAATGTCAGGCTTGTAACTCAATATTTAGAATCTACTGAGAGTTAGTTCATTCATCAATTCTATTCAAAGAGAAAAGAGTAAAAAGTAAAGCATAAGCATATCTGTCATCCTTTGAAAGTAGGCACATGTTAAAATACGTACACTACACAAATGCTAATATATCACACAAAACAAAAGTATTTGTAATATGCACCCTTTTAACCTAACACAAGGAAGGAAACTGTCTGTGACCAATGTTGCTCACTTACCAAGTAATATTTTAATTGCATGGTATTTGTTAGCATTAGGGCGAGTACACTACATCACTGTTTTTGCATCTCATGGCAACATGATGCTGTTTGGTCATTTATTTTTCTTTGATGATAATAAGCACCATGTTTTTATTAAAAGGCAATACTTCCAGTTGCAATCACCATTTGTGTTACTGAATTTCAATTGGGGATTCCTACATTTTTTACCCTTTTTAACATGGCAGAACCCAGTTAATATCCAAACGTTTAGTTTGTTTAAATATCGAAAAAATCGCTGTGTTGCCCAGGCTCACATATTCCGCAGTTCTTTTTGTTATAGTGTGTTAACATTACTTTTTAACCTTCATTATAGTACATGAGGGTTAGAAACACAGAAATTGTAAATTTCGTAACAAGTTCCTGTTCTAGGACGAACCCTACCATTCCTCAATGATTAAGCACAGCTTCATCTAAGAGATTGTGAAAGTGACTCGAGTTTTTCTAATCATATATCAAAATAATTGCTTACTCTAATATAGTCAGGTTCACTATGTACAAATAAGGACATACGATGGAATTTTTTGGGGAAAGTGGAAACTAAATATTTTTGGAAACCTCATCCGGAATGACGAATCAGAAAATAATTAATTCCATTTTTCGGTGGCCAAATGGTGGTAAAATGGATTTTGCCCAATATATTCGCCCTTGGGTCACTGAGAAGTCAATGAATTGGAAATTTTAATTTTATTGGCGGCCATCTTGAAATTTCACAAATGGCGCCCGTAAAATGCATTTTGCTCAGTATTTCTGCTCTTGGGTCACTTAGAATGTTAGTTTTAATGGCTGCACCCACATTTTGTGGGGTAAAGAATTGAAAAACACTATTTCTAAAATGATACAGTAATCTAAATGATTTTAATAGCAGATACTAGCCCCCAGAATATTTAAATGAATCACAGAAACGCAGATTAACCTACACGTACATTTACAGTGTATATCTATATCTTTTTGAAAAGACACTTGAGACATATCTTTTGAAGATTTCGTTATTATTTCCACTGTTCACTTTGGAATCCAGTTCTCCTCTACTCAATGGAAATGCATTTTGCCTTTGACAGTCGGATGGCAGATAAGTTTGGCAGTAACAAGGCTGAGGATCAATGACGAGAACAACAGGAGTTGTAGCCTGCTGGGCAAATCGACCAGAAACATGCTATCAGCCACTATGAATTCACCCTAATACCAAGAGCAATCTTTGCTGGCAGTGGGGCAATGCTCTCATGCACAGACAAATCGAATCGAATCCACCTTCTGCAGAAACTTTCCGAAGCAGACGTCTTAGAACAGGACAGTCCACAAGCTACAAGAGAGGTTATAGACCCAGAAAACATGTAAACAACATTCATCGAGTGTGTTCATCCAAGCCACAAAACTGCACGTGTGGATAGTATGGGAGGACGTTCTTAACTAGAGATTATGACGATATCATTCTGGTTTTTGTCACCCACAAAGACAACTCTTTCAAACAAGCCACAAGAGAAAAAAGGAGGCAGAGAAAGGGTCAAGTACAGTCTGTACCAGATAAGAGATGAAACTTACATAAAGAACATCCCACTGAGCTGTTTCCTCTCCAATGACCAAAAAGGCATACCGTGATGTCACTCATTCCAAAACATATCAAAGTACACCAAAATGTTTGTATGTGTAGTACCATCAAATCACCAATACAGACGCCCAAAAGGTCTGTCGAACTAGCCACAACGCAAATAATACTCCATTGCCTGCAACTAAAGTCAGCATTTGAACACGGGTCTCCCAAAAGCCCCAAACTACTAAGCAACACTGAGGATAAATTGCGGAAAATGTCCGATTCAGTGACAGGAGGTGCACTTTTACTTTTTTGCCAGGCAGATCACTGCATGTATATTGTGACTATTCGAACCACAGTTCCTACAGTTTTTATTTTCAGGTGGTGAGCCATTCATTTGGTGTTTAGAGTTCACACGGTGTTGTCCAGAATTCGTACGATATTATTTAGAGTTCCTTGTTTCAGTTTTGGAGCACAGCTATGCTGCGTAGCAGATGCCATTTCACGGGACTGTGTGGTAGTCAGCTCACTAGTCTCTGCCAGCTTCACCGCTGGAGTTAATATGAGAGTATCTGGTTCCATGAGGAGACGTTCGAGAATCTTTGGAGAGTGAGTTTTCGCAATGAGTTGGCCATGGACCAATTGTTCTCGGAGCTGGTAGAACTTACATTGGATGCTCAGCTGATCAGCACAATAACAAAGTTCTGGACAGTCTCAGCAGCTCGCTGGGACCTTTGGCGGAACTTATGCCGAGACATAAAACTTTCTCTCTAAGTGAGAGTGAAAAGGTGAAACTAGTTCATCGTAGGTGTCAGTTGGTGTGATCGAGGACCGAAAGTACTCGTTGTCTCTCGGAGCAGAGGTAAGTCAATAGCGTCGCGCGCCGACAAGCGCTTGGCAGGCTGGCCAAATTGGCTGCGATCAAATAGGATTTAAATTCTTCAATTCTGCTTTCAGAGTCAAGACATCTTAACTTTCACCTTTCCGCGCACATTATAGGTAATGCATATACTTTTTCTTGCGAAACCGATGTCGTTAATCTCACTACACTTTCTATTCCTTTAAATTGTGAAAATATCATTCTAAAGGGTAATTAGTGACCATGACACTCACAAACGTTATCAACTCATATTCCGTGTTTGGGGACGCTGATTTAATTCAAACTTTTCAGATTATTTGATACAAGTACTTGAAATCTTTTTGACCAGCCCAGTCAGTCATTCTACGTCACACAAGTATGGAAATGCAGCATTTCACCAATAAAGTCTTCGTCAATATCGGATGGACATTCCTTCTTCAATATTTCAACTGAGAGCTGGGTTTCGCAGATGGTAAAAGTCGCTCGTAACAAATGAATATTGAAAAAAGCATGTAAACAAAACAATAGACACACCCAGTTATTAAGGAATATGCTAACTACTCTTGGCCTTCCCCTTTAACTTTTCTGGAAAGATCACTTTTGAGCAATGTAGGACCTGACTCTTTGAATGATCGCTTTGATTTTTCAAATGGACCATCCCAATGTTGGAAATCTGAAAAACCTTTGTGGATTCAGTTGGACGTTTCGTCTTTAAACACAACTGTCCCAAATCCTTCGTGAATATTTTGATATTGATCGTGCAAAAAATTTTCAAAAGTTTTTGACTTGCTTTCAGAATTAGGCTCAGATAATGTGGAGCACTCGCAGGTGACTCAGGGATAGAATCGTCATGTTATCACTGTTCAGAACAATGTAGAGACTTCTGCTTTATTTTTGAGATACTCCTTCGTTTACCGGAGCTATAGTGAAATGAAAGTTTATGATCGACATATGTCTCGAATAATAGTTATGATTAACATATGTTCCAAATAATAGATAAATGATACGTACGTCGCAAGCTCGTTACCAGAGATGAAAAGGAGACAGAGGTAGGCGATATAAGGTCATTTATTATGACTAAAACAAGTACAAGTAAAGATAAAAAATACAGATAAGTACCTTCAAACTGCAGCCCTTTCTTCCCTGATGACCGCTGTAATATGTTTGTTTCATTTTAACCACAAGACAACTGAATGTATGACTAAATGTCCGACTTGAGACAATATCATGTGTATAGCATATGTAAGTAGAAGACTTATGCATACATTACAAGGTGCTCAACATTTTATATCGTATCATTAGATTACCAAGACGAATCAATACGTTTATTTGTATTAAAGGCCTCAATAAACAAAAAAATTAAACAGGCACATTTGCACAAACATTCAACCAATGTAAGACGAATCCTGGTAATCGTGAGATAGTTATTTTTCTTTCAAGAAACGTTCACGTAAACTAAGCTACAAACGTACATCTACGTGATGGAGATTTTCCACTCCAATTCTGACCACGCTGACATTGACGTTTACGCAACCGTTGACAATATTGCCAATTTACAGCAATACAAAGCTCCGCTAAAAATAAATTAACAGTATAGAAAATCATGCTGTATACTAAAAGCATTGCACCAACACTTCTTGTTCTCGACTGGCGCAACTATTCACTTAAAAGTTCCAAACAAAAATTTGTTTTGGTTCACGTTTCTGCAAGGGACCCCTATTTTGCTCGAGGCCCTATTTTAGCAGTAATTTAGTAAAGCTCAATGATACTATGTTCAATCCAAGTATCCTATGGAATTACAGGTTCGCCGGGTTATTCCAGAAACGGCAATATGTTGAGTTCGGAGGCTGACAGCACGAACTTGCAGAGACAAATCATACAGTTGTGTGTATCACCATCTTCATTCTAACAAGTCACGTTGTATACAGGGGTGACAACTTACGGGTGTGCGTGAAACAATAATGCACACGGTAGACCAGACGCATCGGGGAACAATCTAAACAGGTATGCACTGTGCCAATCATTTACTTTATTTTATTCGAGGCCGGAGGCCCGAAGTACAATAAAAAATATGCAAACAAGCACTGTTAAATACAAAACATCGAGTTAAAATAATTGTTCTCTACGCACTGTGACTAAATATACCAACTTTACATCTGTGATCGCTTGCGTGAAAAAGTCTCAAATAGAGACTCGACTAAGTTCCCTAAATCTACTGTGTATTTTTGGACTTGTGAAAACACCGATTGCCCTTTCTTGTATAGTTTTAGTTTCATTACTAAATCAACTTTTGACTTTGATACAAATCCAAAGTGGCAATATTATCGAAAATAATTAGGGATTTGTTCATGCAACACTCCAAATTAAAGGACTAAGTCCACTTTCATTTTCAATAGACTCTGGGGACAGTTTTTAGTAATATTATTAGAAAACGTCATAAACCAAAGAGGAGCTCATAATCAAGATTAAATGATAAAAATATTGCAAATGCAAGTCCATAAAAATATTAATACGCAAAAAAATATTTAGGGACTGTTTCATGCAATCGACCACAGGAGTCTTCGTAACATTCTTGAAGTACAGGATAAGGTTATGGTTATCAAAATTTACATTCACATACTACTGACGCAGGTCTGCATAAGCATTACACACCAACAAAAAGAGCGGTTCGTCTTCAACCTACAGAAAACGCAAATTCCGTTACAGTAATCTACTTTGTTATGCCCTTCCGTTTCCACTTCCAATATTTGTGGTTCGCACACTTTGTCAATCACTCTATTCATTATGGCCACGAGCCTCCTGTTGACTAGAGCACAGACTTAAAACAGGGGTCCAAAGTTAAAGCGTTCTTACAGTAAATTTTATACTTTCTGATGTTAGAAACTGTGTATAATAATTTCATAACACGAAATCTAACTAAACAAGCACTTATTTTTGGTTTCCAGCCACGTGATGCCATCAGTGGAAAACGTTGATCAGATGAGAGTATTTATGCATTGGCGGATAATAGCGATTTTGTAAGTTACGAAAACTTGGAGAGCAATCTTAATTGACGAATATTAGGAGGACAACTAGGTATAGATATGGGGGCGAAGACGACACAAAGGCCAAAAAGTGAAACAAGTAATGAGTTAAACTTCGCTGTATCGGCAAAGTTTGCGTGTTAATTTGAAGCCGCACGAAATCGACCCTCAAGCAACGGTGTCTTCCGCCGGCGAGTGAAGCCGAGCCGGAGTCTAAACAGTCTGCGGACAGTCCTAATTTCAATTTCAGAGTGATTATTAAAGCCCTTTATCCCACGCGTTGAATCAATGGAGTGCAAAACGACCATGCAATAATGTTTTCCGTATTCACCTCCAGCACTACTTCAACAGTGAACTCTGACATGGAAAGTTCAAAAGGTAGGTCAATGTCGACTCGACGTCGTCAGCCGGGTCGATCATCAAACTTTCCAAAAATAGTTTAAAGTAATACAATTGCAGCAGTAAAAATAACACTCGACATGCAATCAGCTCCCAATCGTAATATCTGGAACAGGACTGTTAATTATATGACAGTTCTGTCTCAGTTTTCAATTGCTAAATATTATATCGTTTGCAACTCGGACGCCAACTCCTCGCCTCTGTAACTACAATATCAATTACATTGTTGTTATTTAACTATTTTCAGGAGATGTTGCAAGTTCAATGCACAGTTACCGTTGTTTTCATCTTTGTTATCTCTTTTTCAAGTAATAAATCGTTACATTTAAAACTGAAAACTGTTTCTTTTACAAGGGAAAAGTTGCAAACTAACGCGCAAGTACATACATATAGGATGTGATCCGCCACAAGAAAAGTCTGAGCGAAGTATTTAAAGAATCTGTCGAAAAAATAAAAGGAACTTAGAAATTTGAAGCGTAAGGGATAAATACAAAACGTACCTCGATTGGCGTAGATGAAGCAATACCCCACTTGACATTATTCCTTCATCTACCGCCACTCTCGGTACGTTGTGTGTATATAGGCCTACTGCCACTAAATCAAGAAAAAAGTTCTTCTGCTGGTGAGGGGGTGATATACTTTTGGCTTCTTCCATCTGATAACTGAAGCAAGGTAATAATGTCTTTGTTTTAGGTTCAACAACAGCTGGCTTCACTGTCACCAAAACGTTGATAAGCTAATTTTTCTGAAAAAAATTGAACCAAGTTCTAGAAATCTGTTGTTGTTGTTAAAATACAGTTTCAAAACAGAATACATTATTTTGAATCTTGATTTGTGAACGGAACAGAAATCGTACCTAGCCGAAATTTTTGTTTACCGTCTTATCCCTAGTATTTACTCTGATTGTCAAAGCCCAGTCGCGATTAGGGGACACTGATTTAATTTCTTCGAAAGCCGAGTGCGTTTGTCAGAAACGATGATACATACCTAATTATAATAATGCTAGCTGGATTTCACTTCCGGTAAATGATATTTACTTCTGTTTGTCTGTTTCAAAATTACGAAAAATTTGCAGGGTTGGGATTCGTAAATTATTTCGGTCCAGTGTCCGACTCCAACCCATGTGCCGGCTGCGGTCATGACATCAAACGATTTAATAACATCTTCTTCCCACTTTCTATTAATGGGCATCGATTTGTGGATAGCATGCATTTTCACAAAATCTTGAACAATAGTTTGAAAGAAACTTACTGTAATCTCATTCATTATCCCAGTCACAATTTTTGATGCCGAGACTCATACTCTGCGTATGTGGTTGGCAACTACAGCAACGATACAACACAGTATATTTCTTCTCCATCAATTGCACTTAGGCTACACGTTGGAGAAACCTTCATCAAATTACCGTTTTTCCGACGGATCGAAGCACGATTCTTCAAAATGGGCTGACCACTGTACTGTCATACTGGTGTCCGATGCACGAACTCGGCTGTGCCAATTCTGGACGACCTTAGGGTCTTTTAGAAACGCAAACAATGGAACTCTGTCAGTCCGATTACGATTACTGCACTTTCCCCACATTCAACGTTTCAAAATACTCAGTTTGAATTCAGTATTCGAGACTACTACAGATAGAGACTGGTGTAGAACACAATGGGGAGACTTTTTCCATTTTTGCGTTTATTTCTTGATTAAAGGACACGAATTGGAGAAGAAAAACTTCCAATGTCACATCAAAATTTTTCGTAACCGAAATCAAGCATGTAAGACCACGATGTGAAGGGTTTCAACGGGAATCCAAATGCCACTCTGCAGTGAGAGCTTTTGTAGATATCACTGTGGGGGCAAAATACATCATAAAATGTTTGGAAGATCTAGCTACTGGGGCAGATATGAAATTAAAATTGGAAAAGGCGAAGTCATTCATTACTTAAAAGGTGACCTGAGATTGAAACAAATAAAAATCCGACTATCACGTACAGACGAGAAAAAAAGTGCTAACATCTGGCACCTGAGATTCAATTGGGAAATTAAACGAGCACAAAATCGGAACCTTTACCCTGGGCAAGATTCTAACGAGTCTTGCCTCCCTCAAGACCCCAGAGACAGTCTCGCAATGACGTTCTTGCGTGGAATTGGTAAAAGAGCCGCCCATCTCATACCAAAACCAAAGACTCGAGCTCTCAGGTAGAAGTCGTCGTCAAGTGGCTGCGGAGGGTTTAAATGGTAGATTTGAATGTGTTTCACCAGAGGCATCTCGTCTAATCACATAGAAGACAGATCAAAACAGGAAAGTACTGTGTTAATCATTGTATTCCCTATGGCCACGAACATCCCGGTGACTAGACCGAAGACTGAGTGATCAAAAATTTTTAAAGCTAAAAGACACTCAGACAAAGGGTAGGGAGATGATCACAAACGGATAAATAGCCAACAGGAACCACTACTGTTCAAAACGTACATTTGTAATAATAAATTGATTGGACATCTTTGCCTAGCCTTTTTTGTTTGCTTACCCAATTTTTCTCTCTAGGCCTAACTCAATCGACAAATATTGAGGTTGTGGGATGATGCGACCCAGACATCCGCTCAGCAGTAATACGCCCGTATAGAAAAGGGTGGGCCAGAAGTTACTCGACCTCAGTTTCAGTGACTAATCATGAGACACCAAATATCGGAACTGTTCAGTTTTTGCTATAGGAACTAGTCTAGTCAATATTGTATCTCGCCGGTGGTGTTGTGGGTGAACCGAGCGTGACTTTTTTCTGTGCTGACATCAACCAGATTACAATCATTTTCAGATACAGAGCTATGAATACAGCGAAAAAAGAAGAAACATTACATCTGGGACCGGAAGTTCAAGTGGGACATCCAACGAGCACAAAATCGGATGCCTTTAGCCTAGGAAAGATTCTAACGAGTCATGCTTCCCTCAAGACCCCAGAGACGAGACTGGCTATAACATTCATATATGAAATTGGTAACGGAGCAGCCCATTTCATGCCAAACCGAAGACTCGAGCTCTCGGCCGTGCAAGAAAAGGTACTCATTTCGTCTGAGTGACAAAAAAATTTAAAGCTGAGAGACATCCAGAAAAAGAGTAAGGATAATGTATTACAAACGAATGAAGAACCAATAGGAACCACTTCTGTGCAAAACGTAATTTGTATTACTTAGCTCATTGCACATCTTTGTCTATTAACCTTTTGTTTTCGAATACCCAATGTTTCTCTCTGGCTCTAACTCAATCGAAAATTGTCGAGGTTGTGGAAGTAATTCGCCAGTAGAATACCGGATTTTCCATAGATATACCATCAGATGAAACACCCATGAGCGTTTATTCGACGCCCATGGGCGTTTATTTGGTGTTACAACTTGCGGTTTCAAATCTCCAGATAGTGGGGCGTTTATTTGGAAATGTTCCTCTTAAAATCCCACTCAGCGTCATTTTTTTGTCACAAATTCAGTTTTGTGGAGCATTTATAGAACGAACAAGGTATTGGAAAACTAAGCATTTATAAACCTAATATAAAAAAACCAGTTTTAAGTAAAAAAATCTTCATGTCAGCAAAACTTTGACTTTCCGTTTACACGCCACATTTCCGAATAAACGCCCGAGCATTGATTTGGTGTTGCTAAAACGCCTGAAAATTTTCATTTTCAAATACAAGCTCATCGGCTTATCTTTGGAAATTTCCGATAGTGGGTGGACTAGAAGTTACTCAACCTCACTCCTCACTTTTAGTAACCAATCATGAGACAAGAAAGATCCGAACTGTTAAGTTTCTGCAAGGAAATAGCCTAGCCAATATTGTGTATCGCTGGAGGTGTGGTTGAACAGAGCGTGACGTTTTTGTGTGTTGAAATTGACCAGATAACAATCATTTTCAGATGCAGAGCTATCAGTGGATACAGAACAGAAAGAAGAGTGCTTTCATCTGGCACCGGAAGTTCAAGTGGGACATCCAACGAGCACAAAATCAGATGCCTTTAGCCTAGGCACGATTCTAATGAGTCTCGCCTCCTTCAAGACCTCAGAGCCGAATCTTGCAATGCCATTCTTGCGTGGAATTGGTAAAAGAGCCGCCCATCTTATGCCAAACCAAAGACTCGAGCTCTCGGCCATACAAGAAAAGGTATAGCTCCTCGTGGCTGCTCACGCATTCCCATGACCGCTCAGGAGGGTTTAAATGGTAGGTTTAAATGTGTTTCGCCCGAGGCATCTGGTCTAGCAACATAGAAGAAAGATCAAAACGGGTATATGTACTGCGTCAATCATTTTATTCATTATGGCCACGAGCATCTTGTTGACTAGAGCATAGAGGACTGAGTGATAAAAAATTAAAGATAAGAAACACTCAGATAAAGGGTAGGGGAGAATGTGTCACAAAATAATAATGAGCCAACAGGAACCACTTCTGTTCAAAACGTAAATTTGTAATACTTATTTGATGAGACATCTTTGTCTAACCTGTTGGTTTCTTACCCAATTTTTCTCTCTGGCTCCCAACTTAATCGACAAGTACCGGGAGGTTTTTGGATGATACGACTCTGACACCCCCTCAGCAATAATACGTCGATACAGTAGTTAGTGGGCCAGAAGTTACTCGACTTCTGTTTTAGTGACCAATCATGAGACAAGAAAGATCGGAACTATTAGTTTGTGTTAGAAACTAATCATGTTGTTTCTCTACGGTGGTGTTGTGGGTGCACCGAGTGTGACCTTTTTGTGTGCTGAAACTAGCCATATAACAATCATTTTCACACACAGAGCTACGTATACAGAGCAGAAAAAAGTGCTTACACCTGGCACCGGAACTTCAAGTGGGACATCCAACAAGCCCAAAAATAAAATCAGATGCCTTTAGTCTAGGCAAGATTCTAACGAGTCTTGCCTCCCTCAATACCTCAGAGCCGAGTCTGGCAATGACATTCTTGCGTGGAATTGGTAAAGGAGCCGCCACCCAAGACTCAAGATCTCGGCCGTGCAAGAAAAGGTAGAGGTCGTCGTGAAGTGGCTGCTCACACTTTCCTATGAAGCTGAGGAGGGTTTAAATGGTGGATTTGAATGTGTTTCGCTCGAGGCATCTGGTCTAGCCACATTCGAAGAAAGATCAAAACGGGTATGTAGTATGACAATCATTGTACTCATGATGGCCACGACCATCCTTTTGACTACAGCACAAACTGAGGTAAGACACTCAGATAAAGGATATGGATAATGTATCACAAACAGATAAAGAGCCAACAGGAACCACTTTTCTTTCCAAAACGTAAATTTGATACTTATTTGATTGGACGTCTTTAATTGTCTAACCTTTTGTTTTCTTACCCAATTTTTCCCTCTGGGCCTAACTTAATCGAGTTATCGAGATTGTGGGATGATGCGACCCCGACACCCACTCAGCAGTAATGCGCTCGTATAGTAGTGAATGGCCGGGCCATAAATTACTCGACCGCAGTTTTAGTGACCAATCATCAGACAGGAAAGATTGGAACTGTTCAGTTTCTGCTAGGAACTAATTTAGTCAATATTGTGTGTCGCCGGTGGTGTGGTGGATGAACCTAGCGTGACCTTTTTGTGTGCTGAAATTAATCACATAACCATTTTAAGATGCAGGGACATTGAAACAGAGCAGAAAGAAGGGTGCTTACGTTTGGCACCGGACGTTCAAGTGGGACATCCAACGAGCACAAAGTCAGATGCATTTTGCCTCCCTCAAAACCTCAGAGCCCAGTCTGGCAATAACATTCATGCATGGAATTGGTAAAAGAGTCGCCCATCTCATGCCAAAGCAACAACTGGAGCTCTCGGCCATACAAGAACAGGTAGAGGTCGTCTTCGAATGGCTACTCACTCATTCCCATGACGACTGCGGATCAGCAAAGTTTTCCGGGGATTACAAAGAATTGTAAAGCTTTAAGACACTCAGCCGACAGATAAAGGGTAGGGAGAAAATATCATAAACCGATAAAGAGCCAATTAACACGGAACCACTTCTTTTCAAAACGTAAATTTGTTATAGTCAATGACATGTGCTTTGAGAGCTCTGTCTAAACTTTTCTTTTTTACCAAGTTTTTCTCTCTGACCCAACTTAATCGACAATTATTGAGTTTTACTGACCAATCACGAGACAGAAAGATCGGAACTGTTCAGTTTTTACTATGGGAACTTTAGTCTAGATTGTGTGTCGCCGAGCGTGACCTTTTGTGTGCTGAAATTAAACCAGATAGTATACAGAGCTAAGGATAATGAGGAAAAAGAAGAAACTTTACATCTGGGACCGGAAGTTCAGGTGTGACATGCAACCAGCACAAAATCAGATGCCTTTAGCCTAGGCAAGATTTTAACGAGTCTTGCCTCCCTCAAGACCTCAGAGCAGAGTCTGGCAAATAACATTCATGCATGGAACTGGTAAAAGAGTCGCCCATCTCATGTCAAAAGAAAGACTGGAGCTCTCGGCTGTACAAGAACAGGTAGAGGTCGTCATCAAATGACTGCTCACTCATTCCCATGACGACTGTGGACCAGCAAAGTTATCACTGCCAGTGTCACCCGTCACGCAGTCTCTTTCAGGGATGACAGAAGAATTTTAAAGCTGAAAGACACTCAGATAAAGGGCAGGGAGAACATATCATCAACCGATAAAGAGCCAACAAGGAACCACCTCTGTTCAAAGCGTAAATTTGTAATACATATGTGCTTGGACATCTTTGTCTAACCTTTTCATTTCTACCCAGTTTTCTCTCTGGACCCAACATAATCGACAATTGGTGAGGCTATGGGACGATGCAAGCCCGACACCCGCTCAGCAGATATATGCCGTATAGTAGTGGGTGGGCCAGAAGTTACTCGACCTCAGTTTTAGTTTTCATGAGAAAGAAAAGATCGGAACTCTTCAGTTTTTGTTAGGAACTAGTCTATATTGTGTCTCGCTGGAGGTGGTATTGTGTGTGAACCGCGCGTGATCTTTTTGTGTGCTGAAATTAAACCAGATAACAATCATTTTCAGATACAAACCTATGGATAATGAGGAAAAAGAAAAAACTTTACATCTGGGACCGGAAGTTCAGGTGTGACATGGAACCAGCACAAAATCAGATGCCTTTAGCCTAAGCAAGATTTTAACGAGTTTTGCCTCCCGCAATACCTCAGATCCAAGTCTGGCAATGACATTCTTTCGCGTTTTGGTTAAAGAGCCGCCCATCTCATAGAAAACCAAAGACTCGAGCTCTCGGCCGTGCCGAAAAAGGTAGAAGTCGTCGTCAAGTGGCTGCTCACTCTTTCCCATGACGGCTGAAGAGGATTTAAATGTGTTTCGCCACATAGAAGAAAGATCAAAACGGGTATGTACTCTGTCAATCGTATTCACTATGGCCACGAGCATCCTGTTGACTAGAGCACAGACTGAGTGATAAAAATTGTAAACCTAAATAACAGTCAGATAAAGAATAGGCCGGGAGAATGTATCACAAACGAATAATGATCCAACAGGAACCACTTCTGTTCAAAACGTAAATTTATAATACTTATTTGATGAGACATCTTTGTCGAACAAGTTTGACTTTTTGTGTGCTAAAATGGACCACATAACAATCATTTTCAGATACAGAGCTATCGAGACCGACCAAAAATGGTGCTCACATCTGGCATCTGAAGTTCAAGTGGGGAATCGTCTCCATCGCAGCTACCGTTCAATGTATACGAAATCCGTCTTAAATCGTTGAGTTTGCACACTTGGAATAAAAATTAGTTCTCATGACCCTACAATGGGTCGTGCATGATATATGTTGACAATAAGGACCGCTTACATATCTCACCAGTTTCATAGTGCTTGGGTTTGACAATGACGCCCAGGATTTCGCGTCGGTGACTAGTCGAGGCTAAACTTCACTCTTCAGTAGAAACGAAAAGTTATCACTGCCAGTGTCATCTGTCACCGAGTCTGTTCCTGGAGTGGCAACAAAACGTTTAAAAAGCTAAGGGTCGGGAAACAATATCACAAACGGATAATGAGCCAACACGGAACCACTTTTTTCAAAACGTAAATTTTTGTTTTTCTTTAATTGCACCTCTATGTCTATCGTGCGTTGGTCGCACGTTTGGCAGTACACGGTGGATCAAATGATCAGTTCAGGGGCCACGCTGTGCTTAGCCCAGTTTGAAAAATCGTGCTTCAATCCATCACAGAAACGAAGATTTCAAGGATGTTTCTCCAACGTGTAAGTCTGTAGAAAAAGTGTGCATTGTGTTTTACTATTGCTGGCAACGTGGTTGTCAGGCTACTTCAGGGCGGCAACACGAAATCCTTCTCCAGAGGTCCAAAAGTCGATTTCAGCAGTTCCCAAGAATGCACTTGCAGCTTAGTAAGAATCTTCGTTTAAAAGTTGGAAAAAAACAAGCCTCAAATACTTTGCTAGCCACTAGCCTGCCAGTGCAGCCAATGAAATGACAGGAACGTATTGTGTCCGTGTCATTTCTAAGATGTTTGCTTCCTGAATCATTTTATGCTTCTCAAACCAAACAGGAGTTCATTTGTGCCACTTTTGATATTGCTGGGAAAATGAGTTATTGTATGAGTGCATATACACGTTTTATTAGAGTGTCCAGTGTATGCAGATCTTAGGAGAAAATTTGGTATTTGTCCTAATATCAATAACTTGGATGGTGATCTCTTCATTTATTTGATGAAGTCTTGCAACTTAGGTGGTTTCATTCACCAAGTTTTTATTGTACGTAGTTAATTTAATAGTCTGTATTATGTTAATCACTTTGTTAATTAGGTGCTTGTATTAGCTACTTTCATACTTGTATGTAGGCGGTAGGCTGAAATAAATTGACTTTGCATGTCTTATTGGTACGGCTACAGACTGTCAAGATTTGGCTGTGCCCCTTATTAAATTCACGTCAAGGATTCTATTCACAATTCTGAGCTTCTGGAATTAGCAGACATAATCTGAGTCAACCAAGATTACTGATTTTATAAACACGTGGGTCGAATTTGAGTGCAAGAAAAGTTTTAAGATTTTTGTGATGAAACAGAACAAATCGATCATAAACAGTGTTACAGGAAATAACTGATGTCACGGAAGTTGAATGATTGGAGTTAAACGAAGAAAAATCAAGTTAATCAATGAAACATTACTAATGCTGAGCCCAGTACCCCCTTCATTTTTCTCTGCCAGCTGATAAGCAAGAAGTTGGATGTCTTTAACGACAATGCCAGACATGGTCTCTTCTAGGCTCAGTGCATGCTGCACCAATTCAGCAACGTATCTGGTGTGAAGGTGGTCTGAAATAAATACAATTACAAACTATGCTATCTAAAATACAAACAATTATAAAATATGTTATACCATATTTCATTATACGCACTTTATCTGCACAAAATGTGACATATGGACTCTCATAACGAAAGTGCAATATCCCCATGGCTGTTAGAAAAACTGCCACTGCACATGAAAAACTCACAGAACATACAAAAAAGTCGTTCTACTTAAATGCAATTTTCCCTTTGTCAAAAACTTAACATGCCTCATAGTTGACATAAATATTAATCTATTAAAACATAATTATTTTTATTACTTACTGTAAAACGACCAAGAACTTTGGAGGATCCTTTCGCCTGAACATTTTGGTCTCTAAACCCAAGCTTTACGGTAGTTCTCGTAGTCTAAAAGCCGTGCAGCAGTTCTGGAGCTCCACTATCCCCTTCTCACAGCCGCTTTTGCATTCTCCGTGTCCTCACTTTCCCGTGCATTGATGCATTTCTTGTAGATGTTCGTAAATATTTCCGCGGCATTATCTAAAAACATTTACAAATACTTTTGCTATGTATGGGATATAACGTGTCACCCCATTACGGTCGACCTAAATATCGGACGTTTTGGCATATTTTGCATTATATTTACTTCGAAATACTACGGGTTGTTGTAAATTCTTCACTGAAATAAAGACTTACCTTTGCGGAATTGTTCTGTTACTATATCTTGTCACCGCAAGTCATATTTATAATCTGACTGATCTTTAAAAAATACAACTAGTTAACCCTTGGAGAACGTAAATATCGGACACCATGTTTTCGCATGCGCCACACCGCAGAAAACTGACAAACCATGGCCACGGGCAACTTGTCGCCAAATTGCAGCTCGTGTGTTTTGCTATATTTGCTGCTGGAAAACAGCCAAGTTTCCAAAAACATTATCCATAAAATGTATCTTATGACAGACGACTAAGGCATATGCATTCTCACTGCAGTTTTCGTTAGTATCTCTGCCTTCTGGATACGGCACAAGCACGTGCGCGTCCGGGTTTTGACTTGAGTTTAAAAACAAATGAAAAACTAAACAGTGAAGCCTGTCAGCTCATTGAGATGATTTCATTCTGAAGAAAGATCTTGGTTTCGACTTTTTAACCGATTCATACGATCGTCCCTTTTCGGCCGACTTGGGTGTCTAAATTGCACCCTCTCTTGCCCTTGGCGAAATCAAAACGAAGCAACGCTATAAAAAACGAGACGGTGTCAGACATTGAAAGGAAATTGACGTCACTTATTTCTCAGATTACGCTTTAGGTAAGATTTTATAAAAACGTCCAATATTTCAGGTCCGTCCGCTATTTAGGTACACTAATTGTAGCCAATTGCCAGTCTTACCTGTTCACGACGTCATCACAACCATGCATGCACCGAGAAAAGTAGTAGGCTAAAGGTCACATATTAAATTTGCTGTCTTTTTCTCACTCAGGAGGCATTACTGTTAAGCTTAATCTCATATTCAAGTTTATCTCGTACTTAACATGTTCTGAATATGCTGCGAAAGGGAGGTACTCTCCTAACTTCGAGGACTATCAAATATTTCTTGCCACGAATTTATGTCGTCTGCAAATCTGCTAGATTCGCGCCAATTAGTTTTAACCCGTCAAGCAACAAAACGATGTAGTAGCCACCTGGCGCCAGCTTGATAAGTTAGTAAACCGAGGAAGTGACCGTCTCGCTCGATGAATATTATCAGAGACCGTCTAGAGGGAGACGTTTCACCTAGCGAAATCCTATTGGACGGCCACTGGCGGCCATTGTTGTTCCATGGACCGTAGAGACGTCTANCTTTTCGGCCGACTTGGGTGTCTAAATTGCACCCTCTCTTGCCCTTGGTGAAATCAAAACGAAGCAACGCTATAAAAAACGAGACGGTGTCAGACATTGAAAGGAAATTGACGTCACTTATTTCTCAGATTACGCTTTAGGTAAGATTTTATAAAAACGTCCAATATTTCAGGTCCGTCCGCTATTTAGGTACACTAATTGTAGCCAACTGCCAGTCTTACCCGTTCACGACGTCATCACAACCATGCATGCACCGAGAAAAGTAGTAGGCTAAAGGTCACATATTAAATTTGTTGTCTTTTTCTCACTCAGGAGGCATTACTGTTAAGCTTAATCTCATATTCAAGTTTATCTCGTACTTAACATGTTCTGAATATGCTGCGAAAGGGAGATACTCTCCTAACTTCGAGGACTATCAAATATTTCTTGCCACGAATTTATGTCGTCTGCAAATCTGCTCAGATTCGCGCCAATTAGTTTTAACCCGTCAAGCAACAAAACGATGTAGTAGCCACCTGGCGCCAGCTTGATAAGTTAGTAAACCGAGGAAGTGACCGTCTCGCTCGATGAATATTATGCCTTGGGCCGTTTTTCCGCTCTAATGAAAACAAATGAAATGGTCAGTTCCGTTTAACAATGCTCAAAGAAAAAGGCCTTCGAAATGCACCATTTGCCGCAAAACGATTTGGGTTGGTTGCAACTTACAGATAACCACAAAAAGAAAAGGAAAGATAAAAACTTCCAACTTTGAAACATATGACTGATAAGAGCTTTATTTGAAAAAAACCTAAGAATTATGCTTCAACATCTCTTGTCAAGTGTATTGCAGCGTTACTCGCAGAGTGCAACTAGGAATAAAAAACTAAGGCTTGAATAACTCGCCTAGTTCGTTTAATTACGTTGTTTCACTTCGATCGTTCTAGATATTGATAGTAATGCCTAATGGTAGTACGAATAGGGGTGGTGGTGGTAAGTTATCTCACGATAACAAAATAGAACCCTAGTACGTGATTTGGCCTAGAAACACAAATCATAACACACAATAGAAAGATACATAATTTAAAGGCCTACGAAACGATACTATGAACTAAGCAATATTCACTACAGACACTATATACTGTAGGCTACAATGTTCAGCACAATGCCACAAATGGCTACATTAGTTGTGAAATATACGCAAGCTGAGTAAGAGAAGTCGTTCCGAGAGCAGTTTGGTCAGACTTGTACTAGACTCCGGATACGTAATCTAATCAATAAATGAACGATAAAATGATAATCTTACAAAGGAGAAGATGTGCAGCGATGCGATGCCGACATGATGCGATACTGAGATCATACTGCTATCTTGCACAAAAACTTAGCTTAAATATCGCGGTAGGCCTATTGCCACTTGTAACGCTGTGATTGGTTGTCTAAAAGGAGATGTGCTAAAAACTACGGTGGCACGAAGGACCATCATGAAACACAAAAATATATGGTGGACTCAAACGGCCACCAGAAATAACGCGAGCAATACTAATGCATCTGCATTAAAGGCGAAGGCAACCTTTTTTCATGTCACTTTTAGCAAAAATAAGGTTCGTTGATTATCCCAGACATATTTTTCAGTTATTTACTGTTTTTCGTAATTTAATTAATTACTCGTCGTCTACTCCGGAAGTGACGTTTTGGGAGGCAAGAATTTCGCGCCAATTTCTTTTCATATAGTCTGACTGTGAGAGCAGTCGAGTCAGTCATTGTTCTACCTCGGTTGTGATAAGTTCGGTCATCGTTTGCTTTCGCTTACGAGTCAATCAACATGCCACGCTGTTGCTGCGCACTGGAGTGTACTCATTATCGTCTCACGTACACAGGAAGAACTTTCCCACTTGCCCGAGTGTCCCGCAACACACTCCCACTGAAGGGTGATCTGAGCACCCAAACTGCTTACATTCCACCGTGTGACTCCCTCCCCACACACCTGGCACCTTCCAAATAGCTCCAATACAAGTCCACAACAAACTTATCAAACTTAGGCTAACCCATCTGTTCATTGGATGACGAACTGTCCTCTTCACTGGGTGTCGAACTGGGCCTGTATTCACTCCCACTACTCAACATCGCTGCAGGGCTGCTTACAGGCTCTGGTCTAGAGACAACAAAATGACAGGGCGAATCACTGCTAGTTCCCGGAATTGCACGCAATGGGGTACGTTCGGAGGCACGGGTGACAGTAGATGAAGTGCCTCCAGTCACTGTATATAGTTGCCACAGCTCGCGAGGCTTCTCGCTTCAAAAACGCACTTCTCGGGGTTGGCGACGGGGCACTGCCGGGAATCAACAGCGACGGTATGGTACCATCTTCAGGCGTTGTTTCGCAGGGACCTTCATCAATTCAGCGTACATATCTGTCATAATCTAACGGCAGAAAATGCTTGCCACACACTCGGTAACCCTCCACTGCTTTGTACGTTGCGTGGACGGGTAGCGCATGAACGAGCTAGCCAAGTACGGCGAAGTGTGTCATCCTTCGGAAAGCGACGCAAGGTACCTAAAGCGCGTGTGAGACGATAATGAGTACATCCCAGTACAACAGCAAACGACGACCGAACTTATCACAACCGAGGTAGACCAATGACTGACTCGACAGCTCTCACAGTCGGACTATAATAAAAAGAAATTGGCGCGAAACTGTTGCCTTCCAAAACGTTACTTCCGGAGTAGAAGACGAGAAATTAATCAAATTACGAAAAGCTGTAATTAAGTGAAAAATGTGTCTGGGATAATCAACGAACCTAATTTTTCCTAAAAGTGACTTGAAAAAAGGTTGCTTTGGCCTTTAACATTCAGTGTTAAAGATACTCAAAAGTTCACCATGCTTTGTTTGATGACAGTGATATTGTACACTCAATGGTGGAAGTGAAGTTAATTTTTCTTAAGGTTTACTTTTGCTGACAACTCTGACAAAATAATTTACCCAGCCTGATCAGAAAACTCCGGCAAAGTCTTTCAAGAAGTTTGTCTTTAGTGTTGTGAAACCAAGGAGGTCCTTGTTGACTTTTTATAAACAAATGGACAAGTGTCATTGTTGAGACAATTGTGGACAATCATATATGTGCGTGTGTGTGTGTTGAGACAATTGAAGACAATGGAGTTTGCGTGTGTGTGTGTGTGTGTGTGTGTGTGTGTGTGTGTGTGTGTGTGTGTGTGTGTGTGTGTGTGTGTGTGTGTGTGTGTGCCACCCACAGACGTCTGGGTCATGTTATGACCATGTAAGCGACGGTGGAGCAATCGATGGTCAGAGTGCTCCGAATCTCATTATGAAAAGGTGGACACGCATTTATTAGTGCACGCTCATTACACTGCAGCTAGGTAGTCACTCTTGCTTCAGTTAGGCCTATCATTTCAAAACCCTGGACGAGGATGTGATGGTTTGGATTTGGCCCATGCAGCAAGCATTTTTGCATCACTCAATATATTAACAGGAATATCTCAGAACGATCCAGAATAATTGATTGAAGTTCAATCAATTTTACCCGTGGCCGAGGTTCAAGCATTGCTTGGTGTACACATTTTCACATGAACGGTGACCCAGTTAATGCTTTCAAGGTAAAGGCAAGGTCAAAGCTCTGTAGTTGCTGTTGGACAGTCCTGCCAGAGTTTCAACATTTGAGTTTCCTGATCAACTCATAGAGGGCACTGAATCCTTTGGAATCTTGCATGAACTTGGAATAAATTTCTATTCCATGATCACTTGCGTGATGCTCTATGATGACTCATCATCTACATTTAACGCCGGAAGCAGCTACTACATGTTCAGGTTGAAATCAGTGATAGAATTACCTTTACCTCCTACATGATTGTTTGCTGTTACATACATGCCAAAAAAGGGCAAATTATTACATTACAGCGTTCTGTCGTTCAGTAACTTTTCCAGACGTGAGGGGTGCTGAACGTGCGATAACATCTGGCTCTTTTGTTAACTGCCCAGCTCAGTCTTTTGTCCCGTATGATAACAAGCACGCCAATTATCTCCCAGGCTTCAAAGGAAACTAGGGTGGTTGCATGCTATTACCGAACGCGTATTCAGAACACAGTCAAACCCAGTGCGTTGGTAATCCGTATGGACAGAATAGATTGTCTTAAATTCTGTTGTAGTTGGGCGATTTTGGTGATTCAAAAAACGGAATATGATCAGCATTTGACGAGGAATTCAGAAATGCTATTGGTTTAAGCTCAAATATCTTATAACGTAACTTTCATTTTTATCAGCCCAGCCCAGTCAGGCTAGATACGATGTGATCGGAGATTAGAGCAAATATCGAACAAAAAAGCGCAGGCTCTCCAACCATAAATGTCAGAATGGAGTTAATCAGTCATGTAAGATATTGGCTACGGGGGTAACTTCCCAACTTGTTTTTGGGCTATAGAATCGAACAAGTTGGGAGCCGTCATGAACAAATAAAAATACACAAGCCTTGCACCACAGTAACGGGGTGGCTGTTGGAACATGGTATTCGGGGAAAATCTGAAATTTTAGTCACTGGATCCGCCATTGAGCCCCAGAACAAATCATGAAAAATGTGCAAATACAATTGTAAAAAGTGGTTGGCAAAATGTTCTCTTGTTTGAAGTTGAGCATTTCATGTTTCCCGGCCAGCCTGAAGATTGAGTAACAGGATGTCTCGATTTTTTGTGCTGACGATATGTTCTGAAGAAACTTTATACTAAATAAGTGTCTGCTGTATTGTTAAAGATTTTTTAAAAACTGTAACATTATGGAAAATATTGACATCATTCTGTCGTGCTCATTCTGTGTTCAGCATGACTGTCAGACAACAACCTGTATAGGGAGATTGTTAAGATAATATAATGAAATTGATGATTGTGAATTCAGTGAAAAAGCATTTAAGTTATCCATATTTATTAAATCTTTATCCAGTTATAAAAGTTTAAAAATGTTGTTCTTTAGATGTTAGCTCAGACTATAGTGTATTTTTTCAACTGATTTCATGTCATTTATCCCAAGTTGTCTATTGGCTTCAATGAGCAAATCAAGAAATCAAATTATCATTCATTTTTTGCTCAGATCAGCTCTTTATGTCAGTCAAGAGACTCTTTTATGTCTTCCGAGTCAAGAGGAACACAGAGCAACGTAAGATGCAAAAGTGAAACACGAGTAACTGGGGCGGGAGGTGAGGAGCTGCATGCTGTGGACCTATCCGTGACTGGCAGCTTGAAATCGTATATATGAGGCGAAAGCGAACACGCCTGGGGAGAAAGCAACGGATTTGGGACTATCAATGACAGAAGAAATCGTCAACGAGTTGTATGAAGAATTTTCGTCCAATACGTCAGTAAGAACATTAAGAACTAGGGAGGAAGCAGCAGAATGTGGGACTATTCGTGACAGATGGAATCGTCAGCGTGGTGAAACTTGCAGTAGACACGTTGGCAATTGAACTTTAAGAAAGCAGAAACTGGACTCAAACACTAACTCCCAGTTCGGTAGCTTGGAATCGGATGACTTGTTGAACGTTCTGCCGATCTGTGCTGCATTTCAAGGGGACTTAAGCGGCAACTCATTTACTGAAGAAATTATCGTTGCCGAATGTTTTTCAAGAAACGGCAGTACACAGAAATTCCTTCAACACCAATAAGATGAGCTTTAGAAGGCCACCACACAAAATGGAAAGGATTTGTCTGCAAATCTGAGAACGGCGTTGCAGATATTGTTCACCATACCCGTCTCTGTGGCAACTTGCAAACGATCTTCGAACAAGGAGGAGTCTTGACAGTCTGTCAATTGTGAAAGAAGCATTTGAATTCATTTACTTTGAAGACATCATCCACAAATTCGCAGAGGGAAAGATTCGTAAAATGGACTCATTTGAACATTAGATGACTTTATGCCCTGCACAGTAAACGTGTTTCTTTGTTGTGAACTTTTTCTGTCTCCAGAGGTTTTATATTAAGAACATGTTTTAAAAAATGCAGTGTTTATAACTTGTATTGCCTCTGGCAGATGTACCGGGGGGTGCCAAAAATCTCGCTACGCCACTTCACCCACACATATACACACATAGTTGTACTATTCCAGAAGTCGATACTGTGTCGTCGGGTACTGTGAAGCCCATTCATCAAAAACACCTCAGAAACCTCAATGAAAAAACGGGGGATTCACGCGGCCATCTTTTTCATTGTGGTTGAGTAACCCTTGTTTGAGAAAACAAAATGCAATTACTTGATAAATACAGTGGATAAACGTAGGTCTTGTAGACGACGAGGTAGGTAGCTGAATGACCCAGACCACACTATAGTGAATAAATGACTGACCAATCAGATGCGGAGTAGAGAAATGTATGAATATAAAAGTAGAACCCCGAGGCTATAAATAGAAATGAGTAATGCGAAATGAAACCTATGTGTTGATATAAAAGTAAAAGTGACAAATACTAACGATAAATGGATTTAACAATTAAATTTAACTTGAAATACTCTTTTGCTTACGAATATGTCTCTGAGGACTTCATACTAATGGTCGCATCAGTCTGACTTCATAAAAACTAACCCGTGCACCCTTGTTTCTGCAAAAATGATGAATTTCATTTTTTACACAAGAAGTCTTTGCATATATTTAGAAGTATGAAAATTTATTGATTAAACTCATATTTCCAAATTTGCTCAGTGGATGACGGTGAAGACTTTCACAATACGTGCAAGTAATTATTACAAAAATCAAGAAAATGTGACCAGAATGTATAAGTTACAAAAAATTCTGTGATAGTTATATTCTCAGTAGGAAAACTGTTGTTACACAATTATTTCTGAAGTCACTGAGAAAATACTCATATAACCGCTAGTTACATGGATAATATTATCAGTTGTTTCTAGGTTCTGAAGTGCTAATAACGGCTTTAATAATATTTATACAGTAAGTGTGCAATAGGTGTTTATTAAGGAACACATTTCTTGAGCCACTGTCCTTGAAACAGCTACCAGGTCAAAGATAACAGCTTCAAGAAGTCCTACATTTAACAATAATTCCCAGAATGCATTTTGTGTCCTAAAAGTGACTGTGGGCTATTTTAACAATTTGTAAGCAGTCTTTAAACAAGCTGTCATTAATGTTCTGACTTAAGTGTTCTTTCTAAACACATCACCGACAATGACGCTAAATTATCACACGGCTTTGTGCGTTGACCTCCATCAATGTGTATTTGTCAACTCAACTGCACTAGGTCACACATAGGATCCTAAATCCACCGGAATGAATGGCCACCGATACCCTTGTCAAGCTCAGTGGTGTGGCAAGGTGAAGATTTCAAGCTTTCTGGATTCCAATGGAGTTGTCTTGCACAAAACCTGGTGCCCATTCATATTGCTTTCACTTTACATGAGTTTCTTAAGATTTAATTCTGGATACAATTTTCACTTTCCATGATTTTTTACCTCAAGAAGCAAACATATAGTACTTTATACTGAATACATACAATCTCAAATGACTAACAAACTGAACGGGGCTTTTAATTATTTCCCACAGGTTTTCACCGTTTTATAATTTGCCATAAATTCCCATTCCATCCCGAAGAATGGAAGGCTCCAGGCTCCTCCACTGTTGGACAACAATTTCAACAATCCTCCCCAAGACTAAAATATACACAAAACGTTTTAGTGACACAGGCTCAAACTGCACAACTTGACATCAGTAAACACCAATTTAGAGGAAATATCTTGAGACAAAATATGTGACAGTCCAACTATGGAAATCCCATCCACTGCAGTGACTACTTTATCTAGTTCTTGGTTAAGGTGGATTGTAACCCATCTGTTGCCCTGACGATCCCTCGTGTGCACTGGGTCCCTGAGATGATGGCCTGCAAAAGAGTGGTTATTTCATGTAACTGCAGACTCTTCAACATGGAAAGATGACCACTGGCCAAAGTGGATAAGCATTGACAGTTAATGTTCTTTATCTTTAACACAGTGATTCTTCACGAAGCCCTTGATGGCTTGATTTTGGGATCAAACATTGGTGCCATTCGCTTAATGAAAATTGCTTACAAATCATGAGAAATTACTCTCTTCAATTGCCCACAAATCCCCCTCCAATGATTATGAATCACTTCTGCAGGGTACTTGAGTCACCACCGACGAGAGGTGGTGGCTGAGGCCGGGAGATTTTCCCTCAACCAAAAATTCTCTCTGACAGGCAGATTAGGCACCTTTCCAACCGAGTGAACAAGGGCCCTACCTCGTTACAATGTGCATCACGGAACAGTCAAAATCTGACTGTTCGTTGAAACCAGGGTTGATTACCATAGCATTATATAATATCACTGCAAACATTCTTAACAGAGAACATTGTAACAAGGTTTGACTGCAGTGTGCAGGCACAGTATACATAACAATTACCACGAGACATGCAAGTTTGCAGATGACAAAATAACGATAAATAACGGCCTGCTCATTGTTTAAAAAGGAAAAGAAATTCTCTTCCGCTACCCTCATGTGCCACCTGGTACTAAGCACAGTGAAAAGGAGGTAATTAAAACCCCATAGACCTGTACTAGCATATTCCATGTGGAAACACCAGCTTTTGAATTAGACCAGTTACTGGTCTCACCTTCCACCTCACTTGGACCAGAAGTGATTTCTGACCTTTGGAGTAACTGACTTTAATCAATTTTGCTTAGGATTGACTTCAACAAGTTGTAAATATTCTTGGCTGTCCTTGAAAGCAATACCCTTGCCAATTCCATAGAAAGCTAATTCCATGACATGACACTGGATAGTGCAGCTACTAGATACCATGCCATAAAACTAACACAAGGAAGAGTTCACCTGGAGATGGAGACCTTCGGTTTGGGCATCTTCTGCAGGATGCCAGAAATTTCCTTCTTCTCGTCATAGTTCTTCCAGAGTTCGTAAAGTGCTAATATTTCTTTTGTAATCTCTAATATCTGCAAATAGAACAACCATAACTAAATCTTAGGATGCGATCAAGGAAACCTGTGGAATTATATTTCAAAGAGGGAAGAAATGTGTCTGTTGTCAAGCACAATTTCAAACATTTCAAGATGGGGGTGCTCAATTGTCCAAGGCCTTGAAATCTACAAGATACTGGCCAAGATTCCAGGTACTAACAAGATATTATTCCCAACACCCTCAATTTCTTCCATGCTCAATGTCATGACACATCCTTTTTCCTAAAACTCGTATAACAAAAGGTGTCTTAAATCAACATTAAATTTTCACCTTTTGCAGTAACTGGTCATAGCTGCTGTTACTGCATCACCATGAAGATCAACCTACCTTGTCTAGATCGACGGAGAGTTCTGCAAACCAGTTTTTACACTCTTTCTGTTGAATAACACAAGCCATGTGCAATGCAGCTGGAACACATAAAAAAGCATGAGAATACCCGATACCCTTCACTGTGGCATGTAGATGGTTTAATGCAAGATATTCACTTAGGGGAATCATTTGAATTAATAAAACAGAGACAAGTGATCAATAAAGGTAAGAGTGGTATCAGCTGTCAAAAGTTTGGAACAGTCTTGCCACTGCCACTGTGCTAACTGTTTAAGAATGATAGCTGCTAGGTCACTAAAACTATCACAATAAGTTTCAATTTCTCATTCCTGTTCCAGAAATTCACTCACTAAAGTTCATCCTTGCACAAAGCTTAGTCAGACGATCACAAAAATCATTGGTAATTACCATAAGTATAAATACTCCCAAAAACCAAATAAGTCGTAGATTTGAACTAACACATAGGTGGCACTGTGGACAGTGCATTTCAGAATGATAACCAGGATGAAAAATGTCACCAACTCAACAGAAAGTGGAAGTAAGCTTGGTGCTGTTGCACTTCCAATGGACTTGTGCACAAATAAAGCCGAGTGAAAAAGAGCAACAGGTACCTAAGGAAAAAGAGAGAATGTTGACAAAAAAAACAAGTCACTCACCTAGAGCAATGAGATAGGGTGGATAGAGTAGGCTAACATCTGTACGCAGACTGTCGTTAATAATTCTCCTACAAAATAATGGTGCTATCAAGAGAAACCATTTGACAAGAATGCATGCAGTATTTGTACTTATTACCAATACAGGTTGGTCACTGACTCAAATCATTTACAAAACTTGCACACTGGTATATTCGAGAATTCTCAGTCTATTGCTACAAAGTAATTCAAGCAACATGGGTCATGGCTGAACGGTACCTCCATTTTGACAATGTATCCATAACTGCAAGCACCTGTCAAAGTCTGCCCAAGTGTATAGACACTATATAAAGAAAATGCCAGAAAGCCGACACAAGAAGGATGTCATGAAGACATCCACTGCTTAAAGATGTATTGACATGCACCTAACTATACTAATGTGTAGCAGGAACTAAACGACAATGCCATTTGAACATCACCTATGCTAAACAGAGTGCAGTTGTATTCACTGACAACTTGTAAACGTGGAAACAAAAAAAATTCTGCTAATAGGTGACCTTTGCACTAATGACGTACTTTGCGGGCTCACATAGCCTGTATCATGTAGTGATATTTCCCAATATACCATATTCACAAAGTCGCCATTTTAAAAGGGAGCCTCTTTTTAGGTTTTAAAAACAATGCATTCAGCGCTTAATCACACGTCACACAATTTTTTCGCATGCTGCGTAATCGTTACGCCTCAAATGCATGGTTTCTTAAAGCTAAAAAGAGCTCACTACAAAATGGCTACTGTGCCAATAAGGTTTACACCATGTCGCGATATTTACTGGACACGGTTGAGTGATTTACGACGGATCATTTTTGACACAAAACTTGCTCTTAAAACATTCACACTTCATTTTCACATCGTCGCTGTGTTGTGTTTCTGGCTAATTTGACCAAGCAATCACAGAGATAAGGAATTAGTGTGCAAGTTATTTTAACAATCTTGCTGGATCTGATGAATCACACACGGAGAAAAGGTGCTGTAAACCAAATTTTTTTTATTACCACTATTAGTATCAACTTGTTCTGTGCTCAGTGTACATCAAGCTGTCCAACAGAAAGTACAGCCGTGTTTTCAATCAAATTTACTCAGATTAGTTGTACTTCCAGGCTCCACAAGTTGGCTTCACCATCTTGGTCATTGCATGCACCGGGCATGCTCTCAAACAACAGTGAATATTCAGTTCTTGCTAACCCCCAAGTTCACTTATAATCCAAGTAAGAAACAAGTCAAGATGAGTTCAGTAAGGTCATAATAGTTGTGCTAAGCTGGTCATACGGCTGGGAAAGCATACAGTAGAGTGCACTATGGAACTAAACATTAGAACTGTCGTCACACTAATCAACTATAGACGTATAGTACTATACCAAGCAAGTGGCAGAAGGTCTTCATGTCCTATATCCTTGACATATTGTATCAGCGGTCTGTAGGGGTGATACATGACTAGGCAACAGTCCAGCATCTCAAGGAGGAAGAACTCGCACTCCAGAACCTGGATGATTTTGTACTGGAACTCCCCAGGGAAGGCGTGGCTGTAGTTCTTCTTCACTGGAGGTGTAAAAGTGGAAAGGGATGTTAGAAGTAAGGGAAATCAACTTCATAAACTCGCCTTGAATTAGCACAGCGTCACTTTCAATCTAACATAATTAACCACATGTGTCCTGGTTATTTACCTGCAACTGACCTAGTCACTCACTATCTCAAATCCTAATTATTAAGTTATTCACCATTGTTATGCAGGCGAATTCGTATTAAAGCATTTAAAGTTTTACTGCTGACACAGAGAAAATGGTTATAAGGCAAAAACAGTGCTGGATGAACAATGTACTATTCTTCCCTTGTTAACAGATTCATAAGTGTCTGACATGAAGTAGTCAGTTATGCAATACATTTTCTTCCTCCACGAAACAAAAATGGTCAATGTAGGGCTAGCGTATTCACAGTCTAATCTCTTGTACTTGAAACTCAATTTGAAAATTGGCTATCCCATCCAACAATAACCCCAAAAATGTGTTTTTCCCCCTAAAACCAAGTGTCGGATTCCCTTCAAACCTGTCTTGCTGAAAACCGAAGTGATTTTTACGTATACTGTTTAGTGATTAAAAATGCAACGAGAAAATTAAATCGAGTCAATAAAGGTCTTGTGAGACAAACATGGTGGATATTTCTCCAGCAACTGAAAGGATTTTGTAATAAAAATTGCCGAGCTGGACATGAACTTACCAACGGCTTGACATTGCTGAATCCATTTGGTGTGAGAAATCACCATGAACTCCTGAAAGGTTAAATGTGAGGAATGACCGCAACAAACAATACTTGACATCTTGCAAGTACGACTGCCTGAAGGCATACACAGAAGCCAAATGCAAAGATAACATGGAAATTGTAAAACTGCTAAACAGTGAATTAATACAAAATAACACTCACACAAATCCATCTGGAGTTTTAGTTTAACTCAGGACTACATTCAGGCTATGAAAAGGGTTCAAATTCAATACACTGGCTCTAAAAGACCAAGAAATTACCTGCAAGTTTAGAGCCCATCATAAGGATTGTTTTGGACACTACTTAGGGCTCTGTGATTCTCAGAAAGTCCATCTAAGCATCTCCAAGTAACTGACTGGTGACAGGTAGAGATGAGTAACTTTGGCCAAAAACATGCCTCAAATGATACACTGTCCACTGCGTTTTCATTCAGACTGTACCACGCACTACACTTATTGCATGGTCATTTAGTTTTTGTGATAGGCTTTGGTGTGATAGGCTCTACAGACTTTTTGTGAGATGGTGGAGGTACCGTGAGAAAACAAAACATTCACTGCTGTAGCAGAACAAATAATCTTAATGTGAAATAAGTCTACGAATGGCTGATCCTTGTTGGTGTGTGAACGTACCTCGACTTTAGATGCGAGAAACAGACAGGTAGGAGCCAACAACAGGGGGTCGCAGTCCTTGAGCGAGTGCCTGAAAAAGGCACATATAGTGGTCAAGTTCTTCATTAATTTCTATTTGCATTTTCCATGAATTGCAAAAAAAATCGTCATGTGTAGAACATTTATCTCTCACATGACCTGGAATGTGTTACAACACGACTGGTTAATAACACAGAGTACTGTCTTATTTTTTACATTACATGGGCGAATCACAAAGTAGTGCAAAGTAAAAATACATACGCCTCACATTTTATCGTTTGCAAAACACAAAAACAACCAAACACGCACCAACCAAACAATGCCGGAATTTCCGAAAGCGTGTCAAGGTTATGATTGACATATCGGGTGTCACAAGAGTACGTACTTCCAATTGGAAGGACATGAAAACAGCTTTTTAAACGGACCCATCTCCGGCAGCTAATTCCATATCCATGTCCATTCAAATAGAGATGAGACCCAGCTCAACAAACGCGGCCAGACTGTCTAGCTGTGTGCTGTCTGAAGGTCAACTTAGTGCTCACGCACCGGCAGTATTGGTGACTGTTATTTATAAACATTTTGTAAGTTTTAATATTACAACTTCCAAGAATATTTATTAGATTCTAACTTGACTGTTGCAACGAAAGCCGACTGAAATTTACAATTGCTGAGCTTAAAATAAAACTATTAACAAAAAGTAACTGAATTACTTTACATTGCACAAGTGCGTTTTTACAAAAGACGCGTCATGTGGTTGAAAGTTTTAGACACGCAGAGTTTTTCGGCAAAAAAGATCGTTTTTACGGTTCATGTGAGAAAACAAATCTTACACTTGTCCCAGGCTTATAAAATGCGCAAAACCTTTTTTTTAACGAAATTTCCAAGAGGTTTTGCCCATGTCATATACCTCAGACGAGTGTAGGATTCTCTATTTACAAGACCTCTGTCAAACAGCATACCATCAGTTAAGTTTACGGATAACCAAGTTTTTTGCTTTGCATATACTCACCCAGCATAAAAACGTTTAAAATAAACCGTGGCAGTAGCTATGACTTGCTGCCTCATTTTCAACTGTTCTCCCAATGTTTGGATGACTGCAAAACACACACACAAAATTGCTTTATACTTAGGGCAAAGAAAGCAAAGTTGGTTCTGGTCATTGCCCCCGATTCATTTTGAGACAGGCTTTCACCTAGTAAAAAAAGAAGCTTCACCGCATCAATTTTAATCAAGGTCTCATTTATTAAATGCTGCACTTTAAAAGCATGTCAGAAAGGCTTCAGACACATAATTTGCCAAGCAATGAGTAAAAAACAAATCTTCATGTCAGTTTTACTTCTCTCACATGAAAGTGAGCAGCTAAATATTACAGCACCACCGACTTGGTTTTCAAAATACACAGACCAGAACCGACTGCGCTTTTTGGCCTTACAATGATATACATTGTTAACCAGCACAGAATTTCAACAGGAAGAAGTTCCAAATGTGATCAGGCAGATTATTAGATGCTTCACTTTAAAATTGCTACAAGACAATACAAGTACACAAACTTAAAAACTGAGGAAATGAGGGTTAAAACTCGACCCTGAGATGCCAGTACAAATCATGCATCATTTGATTTAAGCTACATGCTCTACCTTAATGTTAAATGTTGTTCCTCCTACAATATCTAGTATGGTGTGCTCTAGAATGCGGTCCAAGTCGTCCCAAAGAATGACCTGATTTAACAATCTCAACCTAATGTGGACTGACTTCGATATCCAATTTAGAAGCCAAATGATACCAGTGCGGTCCTTAGTTGAACTCCTTGTGTCTAGACTTCAAAAGTATGCAGATCGTTCTGAATTCTGGATGCCATAAATAACGAGCAATTTGAAAATTAGTCCGTAAACAATCCCTTAAACAGGGTTGAAACTTCATACATTGAAAGTGTAGAATTAAGTGATACACAAACTTGAATTGCACGTCAAATATTAACCTGCACAGGTTGAAATTGTGATGGCGTGAACACATTTATCTGCAGAAATCATACGTAGAATATACCTGCACAGAAATCAAGCTTTTCGAAAGAACTTACTCACTCGAAGATTAGACTTTTTATTATTTGTTCGTCACTCCGCCACTTGCATTATTGTGAATTGAAGCATTCACTTGGCAGATTGGCTGGCATTTGGGTCACTACATGCTATTAGGTCAAATGCTGAGACTAAAAGATGGCAGATGATTCGATTTGTTGTTGTTAAAGAAAGGTACAAATAGGCAAAGTATAACCAGAAAGACCTTTTGCAGATTCCTAAACATGTCAAAGAATTTGATTTGGTAAGTACTAAGACACAGAACAAATATTTTCCTCCTATTCTTTTGGTTTATGTCTATTTCACCAAATGGGGGAAAGCCCTCCAGCGGACCTTCAGCTCAGTTTAAGAGCTTTAAGTATTGGTTAGTTGAAAATATGCATAACTGAGCAGTTTGGTACTAGTCTTTAATAGTGTTTAACAAAACTTCTCAAATCAAGAACTATGGTAAAAATTCTCCATTTTGGGACAGTCTAACATTTAAAGTATGGAAACGCCAGCAAAGATTGAATTTTCTTGATACTGGAATTTAGAACAAGGGCAATTTTGGCATTCACCATGTTTCTCAAATTTTGGACAAAGTGTTTTTAGTTTAAAGAGTGGGTATTTTTGAGGTCTTTCAAGTGTCTCTCGAATTTGGGAAGCGCAATATTGCCTATATCTAGAATTTGGGTCGAGCTCTGGCTTTGAGTTAAATTATTATTTTTTCGTTGTTCCAAATTAGAGAATTTTTACCACACCAATTGGAGATCTTCTGTAATGCTGCAGTTGAACTACATGTACATACCTCATCGCGAAACACACTTGCTACAGGAATAAACTTGCACAAGAACTATATAGTGAAATGGATGTACCACAGAATGCAACACAAAAACAAATGGGATTTTTTGTACAATACATCCTCAGCCTCTTGGGCTTATAAGTCACTTGATACAAATTAACATGTGTAAGCGGTCACACACAAAACACAGGCTACTTTTGTGGCAAACTAGCACCCTAATCAAAAACTTCGTAAGAGCTTCTGGATAATTATACATGTAGATGTCAACCATATCTACTCACAGTTGGCGAAGAAGATCATGATCTTTTGATACAAGTCCTCCTCCACTAACACCTTGACGTCTGCCTGTCTCACCCGCAGCAAGTCTTGCTTGTCCAAAATCCATTGCTGGCTGAAATGCATGGAACATTTCATTCATTTGAGAGGAACTGTCAACCAATGCAGTGGCGGATCTAGGATATCACAAGGGGGGCCAACATTTTGTCCGGCTGTAAACATTTGCGCAAACTGAACCACGATTGTAGATGGGCATAGCACCGAATGGGGGGAGGTCGGGAGGGGG
>NMRA01000741.1:0-39833 GCA_002633005.1 Phoronis australis | reverse complement strand
TCATCGTCACTCAGGTTCCATTTTCTTTAAAAATGAAGTAAATTTTCTTCATTGCACAGTGGAGCAGACGACGGAAACTGAGTCGTAGTGCGCAGCGCCACTGCCGGTCGCCTGGGATATCGCGGGAGAGGCTATACTTAACCATAGTTCCGTTACGAATGCGCCGTGTTCCGAATTTGACACTTGAAATTGGATTTGAGCCCCCCCCCAACACTAAAACTGCACACATTTAAATCTTTTTTCATCCGTATAATTTTAATTACCGGGGTTAATTAATAAGATCAACATTTCCCTACGCTCTTACTGTTTTATTTTTTTGCGGCAGCCAAGGGGGGGGCCCGGGCCCCCTGGGCCCCCCCCTAAATCCGCCTATGCAATGGTAATGAAATCATACACTTGAATATGGCACCCTCCAAAAACAAGAATGAAATCGACAAAGGATAAAATATTAGATAGTGACCACTGTCTCTAGCTTGCCCCAGTAGAGACAGTGAAGTTCCTATAGGAGCTTCATATACCGAAAGCTTTTTGGCAAATTATGCCCCACACTGATTAAAACATCTAAGTCACATTGTTACAAGTACCTTTAGTACATTGAGTTCTACCTTAACAGGCCTTCGACACTTTAATTCCTTCCAACTCGAACAAATACTCCAGTAATCAAACTTTTTGATTGAGCAGTCATTCATTAAGTTGCCCAAATCAGCAACTGGCCATTCTTAACACTCCACACGCTCCTGGTGGGCGCGGACGTGTGCTCCTATGTTTACTGTGCCCACCAGGTGTGCGCACTGTTAAAAATGACCAGTTGCCAATTTGGACAACTGAACGAAGGCCTGATCGAAGAAAAAAAAAATTAATTACAGGATTATTTGTTTGAGTAGGATGGAATTGAAGACATCGACAGCCTCCTAAGGTGTCCTTATATGCGCAAAAGGTAAGAAATAATAACCTGACTTTGATGTTTTCATCAGTGTAAGGCATATAGGAGATCCACTGTCTTCATTGGGGCCTGCTAGAGACGGTGGTCACAGTCTAATAGAATATACAAATGTGTTATGTGACTCATAAATATTGTGCCATAGTCCATGTAGGCATAGATTTGAGACCCTGTTGGTCAATTGAATGATACACACAGTCTGAAATGATCCCCAACTTCAAGTATTTCTGGTGGATGTTGCTTAAGACCATGATGGGTAATGAGAACTTTTTACTGAGCGTGGTCTTGATTAATCACTCCAGGTAAAGTCTAGTGAACGGGCCCCTCTTCAAAATGGCTGCAGTTTCGCGAATTCAAAGAAATAGGGAAATGAGAGCTTCTCTCAATCTTTTTCGAACATACCTTACTATCACACACAGTATCTTGTATAAGAGGTGCATTAAAATATCGAAATAAGCTCTCCAGGCTCGAAATCAAGATTGAGACAGAGCCACATTTGGCAAGTGATGAAAGGGTCAAGCCGAACGACATTCGAAGAATACGGTCCTAATTACGACAGCTAGGTTATATTCGGTTTGATTATACGAAACTTTAGTACTGTAACTTACTAGTGAGAACTTTTCCAGAAGTTTCCAGCCATCGTTTTTCAAAACCACCTCATTTCAGGTCATTTTTTACTTCACGAAGTTTCGAAAAACAACGATCTTTTGTCCACCAGGTGTCGCTTGAAAAGACACTTTGTGATCGCAAAGTTAGTTTCGATGTGAGGAAACAAAAAGTCCGCGAAAACGAGACAAAAGTCCATTAAAAAGGCATAAACGCATAATTCAGAGCTACGAACGTGGTGCCCCGTTTTTTATTTTTAGTCGTCCCGCTTTTTTATAAGTAAAAGGTCCACATCGTCAGAAATTCGAGCCTCCCATAATATAGGCTGGGCTGGGTGGGCGCATGTAGATAGGCTATATAGCAGCGAGAGAGCTCATAAAATGTAGTGCCGTATGAACGTCTGAATAGCAGAAAGTAGGTTTGTCTGCTATTTCGATAGTGGCAGAGTGCGGTAAAGTGCAGACATTTTCAAATTTCGACTTTGGTTGTGGACTGGTGAATGACATGCATACCATGCCATAACATGTGTGCGTTTCCATTCTTTTAAATTCAGGACACGCCGATGATAATTAAATTCACTATAGGCAGTCCTCCATCGTCGTTGGTCAAAAATCATAGGCGGCGCACCGTAGGGGGTTGGGGGGCTATATGGTCCCCACTTTTTTCATTGCTGCGCCGCCCCTGGTCTATAACAGGGGGCGGTGCACCACAGGGGGCTATCAGCCCTCACTTTTTTCAGTCAGGCCGGGCAGCATCCCCATGAACTACCGTATTTTGTTGCACCTAAGAAAATCCCAACGAGCATGTTCATATTTTTGGGAAAAGTAGTTCTAGAACTAATAAAAACTTTGGTCAATGAAGAAAGTCTTCTCTTGTCAATAAGTGCCGATGGCGCCACACAGCCTCGATCGCAGGCGCCGAGCAAAAAACTTGATGGAAACGGATTTCCAAATTAAGGTTACATGTCACTAATTATTCCGATGGTTCATCACTCCGAAAGTCCACTACTCCGAAGTTACTGCGAAGGTTCGCTACCTTCGAGAGTTCACTACTTCGAATGTCCACAGTTTGCCGGGACACCTGAACTTCGATAGTTCATTACTCTGACGAGTTGGAACTGACTGACATGAGAAAAGTATTGTATTTGTGCCCATTTAGTAACTATTTACAATTCTAGAATATGGATCGGGAATTTGGGGATACTCTCAATACTCCAAATGTGAAATGATCAGAACGAGAGCTCTACGTATATTTTTAGGGGTCCACAAGTATGCTGCCAAAGCAGTACTTTATGGCGACTCGGGTTGGCCAAATTCACACTACAAACAACAGGAAAATATGCTACGGCTCTGGAATCGTTTAGTTCCAATGGATGAAAGCAGAATTGCAAAAAAAGTCTTTTTATGGGACCTTAAACATCGGAACTGCAACTGGTCAAGTTCAATATTTAAAATTATGGAGAAGTGCGACTTTTTAGAAAATTTCAGGAACAAACAAGTTGTGTCTCTCGAAAACTTCAGAACATTCAGGTTCCAGTTAGAAGAGTTAAATTGGTTAAAAATAATCACTGAGAAACCAAAACTGTACTTATATAGATCTATTAAGAATGACTATTGTGTAGAAGAGTATTTACGTCTGCCGGTGTCTCAGAGGTCCGTCATAGCTCGATTGAGAGCAGGTATTCTACCATTAGAGGTTGAGGTGGGGCGGTACTTCGGAATTCCTGTGAATGAACGGATTTGTCGTGTTTGTAAAAAAGGAATTGAAGATGAAGTTCATTTCATTTTTGATTGTGAAAAATATACTCACATTCGACCATATTTTTTACGGCGTTCTGCCCTACCTCAAATATTCCAAAATAACTTGAAAGGTCTAGCGAAATTCATTCAAGACGCTTTGCAGGTTAGAAGTAATTGTTTGTTTATAAACTAGTCTGAAGTGGTCATATTTGAGCTTGTGCAATTTGTTATGTAATGATTTAAATATTATTAGGTGACTGAGTAAGCCCATTGAGGCTGGGGGGTGTGGTGAATAATCTGTATTTGATTGTATTTACTGGTACCCTTATGTCACTATAATAAATAAATAAATAAATACAGGGTTACAAAAGCTTAATAGTTCTTAAAACATTGATCACATTGTATACAAATGAGCTCAGTTCCAATCACTGCCAATCGTGAATCTTCACTCAGAATCCAGTCTAACTAACGACTCAAGCATGCAGGGACAACATCAGGCCAGGACTTCAGCGACCAATAGCGGCGGTTTTAAATTTAAGAAGACTGATTGTGACTTTCCCGGCGAGTTCGTGAAGACTGGCAGGGACAGGGTAGCCCTACTAACTACATTTAGTTTCGACCCAGCCATGCGCGTGGTTCCGATGGGTGAGTGGGTAGCAGCCCTACTCAGCTAAACTAGCTCAGTCACGCTGTGAAATGATGAGACCTTGCATGGATTTGATAAAAGTATCGTTGCTGATAATTCATCAAGATTCTTACTTCGCAATATACTTTTTAAAAATTGTACGTACTCATTTTCCGTATTCGAAAGACATGCGGACAATTTGGCATGCGCGTGAACTTCACGGATTTGAAATCCGGGCGTTGTTTGAGCATAGGTACACCACCTAGTGCATCTAATAACCGAAGTGTCGTTTAATTTTGCAGGTAAAAGGGGACAGCTGATACACTCAAGTCCGAAATTTTAAATCTTTTCGGAGTAGTGAATCTTCGGAATAGTGAACCTTCAGGGTAGTGAACCTTTGGAATATTGGGCTGTTCCCATTTCCAGCGATGTAAGCAAGTTAAGTAACACACAAAATACAACCAGATCAAAATATTCAAGTCGATCATGCTCCAATTATGTATTTCCGTCCGAGTATGTATTGAGGTGTAATCACTCATTTAAGCACGCCCGGTTTGAAAGTTTGGCAGGAGTGACGCGGGAACATTCTCTTTCTGGACCACATTACATCCCAATTGGATCCCATTGTTTGAGAGCAACCGTCAGGGCATCATCATTTCTGGTATTACGAGGCCGTCTGATCTTGGGAACATAGAGCTGAGAGTCGTCGTTGTATATACCACACAAAGCCCCTTTGTCAAAATAGACCAGGCAGACGTTGGGTCCGGTTGAGAACCACACACATTTTAAGAAACTCTAGTATAGCTCAAATGTTGCAAATGACACCAACTGAAAAGTTGACGATTTTGCAACAGAAAGTACCCTCTGGTGTCATTTTACCACGTTCAGTAAAACTGGACCATTATATGTACAGAATTTCGGTGAAAGTTGACTAAAATTACCATATGGTGATTGCAAAACTTCAAACACGTTTATTGGTTCAGTTCACTATTTCACAGTAGTGGCAATACGAGTCCACGTTTATTTCTCAGCTATCTTTTGATCAATTTTTACGAAATAAAAAATTGAAATCTAATGCAAAATCAGTGCCAGGGATTTTATTTGAATTGATTATTACTTAAGTTATTTTGCTATGAAATTGGAATTTTGACTGAATGTTGTGTATTTGCCAAATCTCAAAAACAAAGTACAGAAAACAGCGGTGGTGAGGGCTTTAAGGTGGTAATTGTTTATTGGTGACTTGAAGAAGGCTATTGAAATGTTTTGAAATATGTGACATCATTTTTTGGAAAAACCGCCAAGAAAAAATATCTCTTTGGGAAGATTTGTTTTTTATTAAAAAAAGCTTAGTCACTCAAAAACAAATTTCTTCGCTTTTTCTCAAGTTGTGGTTCAGATTAAAAACGACAAATGCTAAAGTTTACACATTTTAAAGTGGAACAACATACAGTGTATCTACCGTCTTTAAGAACTAAAGCAAAAATGTTCGTGCGTGACTTTGGTAGAAACATCTGCTCAAACGCGGGTTGCAACCGCAATATAATTGATCTAGTTGCCACCAATAACCGCGTCAGCTTTGAACTACAATCAAGATTTCGCATAAAAAAATTGTTATGACTTTTGAACGACAGAACAAACACCCACAATAAATTAGTAGTGTTTTTCAATTATGATGAGCGTTCCGACGTCGCCGATATTCAAGAAACGCACTCCCCTATACATCATTACTCAGCTTCTTTAAACAAAACGTAAGAAAAGAGAAACAACATTTGTCATTTTCAGAGGGCCTATTTTACAAACTTACGCAACTCCAACTGATAATTACTTTGTGTGTGACGCAATGAATACGTATGGGTGATTAGTCTGAGATATACACTGCAGAAACAATTTTCATTCATGATGGATTACGGAAGTTGGAAAGTTAGTATGATGAGACAAATCCTAGTACGCTAACATCATTATGCATCGATTTTCTGACCGCTACTATTTATTTTTCAATTTTGAAAAGTTATGTTAGTCATTTGTCTTACTAATCGTTCGTTTCTTGACTTTGAAACTCATACACCTTGGTGAACGACCGTCAATTATCTCATTAATTATACGTTCAGCCAAGTCCATGAATAGCGACTAGCTCACTTCAGCTGGCGTGACGGCGTCAAATGTGCCGAGAACTTCGCTGGATACGCTCTCTCGTTCACTGATTGCGTGAAAATCCAGTTTTGAGCGTGCAATTTGCCTAATATGACCTCACTTCCTGGAGACTTCCGGCGCTCTCGTGAGCATCCGTGGAAATGAAAACGCCGACGGTATGCCGCCTCCGTCTGATCTTTGCGTTTACCTTCGAAACCTGTGGTCACACCCCCTTCGTCCGTCCTTAGTGCTACGACATCCTAGACCCACCAGTGATCTAATGCAAAAAGGATAATGGGCCGTCATGAAAATGTTTCTGCACGCGCATGTGGAGAATTTCTCGCTTACACTGTTGACCGCTCTGATTCCCTAAGCCCCAGACAACTTTTACGATGCCTATTCAGCACGCCCTTTGTATTGAAGTAGATCGATCTGAGCTAATGAAGTGGAAAGGTAATTGCTAGCATTACTGTTTCAACAATGGTTGTTGTTAGCACCCCAAGTTTGTTTTTCTCTGACATTTGCAGAGTTATAGCCTGCAACTCTGGAGAGTAGTTTTAACTTGGTACATCATAAATATTACAAAATGACTTAAAAATGTTAACTTATGTTTATCTTCACAAAGGGCCACTTCCCAAAGGAACGATAAATGTCATATTGCGTTTCTTTATTTAATTTTTAATGTTTCTGCCCAATTTTTTTTTCTTACCGGGAACGGGTTGATAACTTTTTATCTAAGTTTTGAACTTGAAGTACCAAAACAGTGGTGGAATTTGATCGCCAGCTAAAGTTAATTAGTTAAGTTCATTGAGAGCCCATCCCTAAACTTACCACATTGCAGGTACACTAAACATTTCACGTGTCATTAAAGTTTAATCTTTATTAGAACTCAAATCATAAATACATACAAAAGTGCAAATATGGTAATAATCGAACTGAAGATTTGGAATCTCTGGACAATTTCGGTGGCACTGACTATATAACTATTCTAGCTCTTTGTCAGTTATAAAAAATGAAAAGTGGGCACAACAACTGTTTGCTGGTCAAAAATCTGGTTAAACGAGATTGAAAGAATATCAAAAAATGAATCCATGTGATATTGTTAAGTCTGGTCAGCGTTTGTATATCCACCGAGTATATCAATACGCGCGGTAGTTTATCTTCAATCGTACCCAATGGTGGTAGTTTTTAGATTTTTAGTTCACCGTACTTGGTTGTTTTTTCAGCTGAATACCGCCGTGGAGTTCGTTTATAACGAAAATTAGTGGTTAATCCATCTTGAAAATTCGCCGTTATGTACAGTTTATGGTCGGATAATTACATTTAATTGGGTCCTGCTCGCATCGGGCAATGCGGTCACCACAACTGTACCTGATTCCGGCGCCGCGCTCTCTTTGATCCTGATACAAGCCGCTCAGAAGGACGAGCGGTGAAAATTACCGCATTTCTTTAGAAATGCGTGACTTCCTTGTAAGCGTATTATTCACGGTATGCGACTATCGCCGGTACCAGACTCTCTTTTAAGGGCCTTCAGATGCATCACAGAACTGTCCAGTGCTACTCATTCTACAGCTCTGCTTCGTTCCTTCACACGACGTAATTTCAGGTAATAAAGGACTCTGACAAATTGAACAAAAACATCTCCGCCGCAAAAACATAGTTTAATCGTTCTCCACCACAGCGCATTCCGTTTCGTTTTAAAATTGTATGAAGTTTTAATAAAATCTTAGGCCTATATTGAAAACGGAAATCCCAATGTTTGTAATGTAGCTAAAGCAGATTCACTCAAACGAAATTGAAGCCGGACCATGAATAGTCGTTTAAAAGCAAACTACTAAAAAGTAAATGCACTACACGTGTTTCCAAAAATGAGATCGTGCATACACGAGTACAACTGTAAAAAAAATCCCGAAGATTTGATATTCGGCATAGACATTTGTCCTACACGTTGAGATGGAGGACATGACAGTTACTACAGATGTCGTTCACTGTTCTTGGAAGATGGCATTAAATGTTGAAAGTATATTTCATTCCCAAATACGACATAAACTGGAAATCACGAAATTATACACTTTATCTTAGAGTTTCCCTTGGCCCGACGAACACCATCGGTAGCACTTGATTTCCACCATAGACAAAAGTTGAAGGGTCGCCAGGGGTAGATCCAGGATTTTGAGTTATGGGGGAGGCAGGGCAGAGTATAAGCCAGGATTTTGCCCGTCAGACGTTGGCACCCCAAAACTGCCAAACAGAATTTGGGAGAATATTAGGGGGGGGCATGACCCCTCTCTAAATCCGCCGCTGGTCACATTACACTGATTTAAAAGGATACTGCACCGGTTCTAGGTTTTGATGATTTCAACTAATTCTTGTTCTGCCAATGTATCATTGGCTTCAATTTTGAAAGATAAAAGTAGGAATAAACTAAAATCTCATCCTCTCTATCTCACAAGTTTGACATTGTGGTCGTGTGGGTGGTCTTTACCCCACAGTTGCCGTGTAATGCCTAGAGATCGTTGAAAGTACTTCAGCGCGTTGTCAATATCATTAACTCTGAAAGAAAGACTAACAAGTTTATCTACAGTAGTCAAAGTGGTGCGGCGATCTTGGCCGTCTCGAATTCTTTTTCCCATCTGTAAAGATTGAGAGTAATAGTCAATTGCTACATCATAAATGCCGGAAGAAACAAGTATTGAGTACAGATTTAACTACGTGAAATAGATTTTGGATATGAAGCAGATAGACTCAAGTAGAAATACAAACCAGAATCAGTTTCTGTGCGCTCGTAGACCCTCTACTGTACTGGGTAAATTTGGCATGTCCAAAAATAATTTCTATTTCGGCATGTCCAAAAATAATTTCTATTTCGTTTTCATTGTACAAAACCATAAAAAACCGACATTATTACAAATTGTGTAGTATTATAACTTATTACCTGGGTGTTTCTCCAGGAACGTTGGTCCTATCTTTCTGTTGTCTAGACTGTCGAGGAATCTGTACATCGGATCCAATGGTTTGCTCCTCTTGGAACCATTCTACCCAGACATCTTCGACGTTTGTTCCCAACACTTGCACTTCGTCAACTGCTGTGTCAATGAGCTTGTACGCCTCTACAATGTCAGCATCTCGTTTTGCAGCTCAGTTGGCACCAAGCCCCCTGAGGTTACCAGGTCCATTCAAAAGACTTACAGCATGCGCAACTAAATTTGATCCGTTCATCATGAACTACTTCACGCCTTGACGATGTATCCCACGACCCATTTGCATCTCTTGCAATTTTCGAAATAAACGTCCCAATGTCTGAACGCTTGAAACCCGAAGTACTAACATCAAATAAATGCCCGTGGGCATGGGCGTTTCGTCGGGTGGGCCTTTATGCGGAAATTCCCAGTATAGAAAACGGCAGTGGTGCTTATTGCAGGTAGAAAGACGGTAGGTGTTGAGGTCGGCACTAGATATCCTTAGGAGGCCTATTGAAGATCGCACGAGTCCTGCAAGACTTTACTGTGAAAATACAGCCTCCCGCAATTTCTGGTACTGTACACTGTTAGCAAATGCGGTCACTTTGTCAATGTGAGTGCCCCTTTGGTCATTCCAGCTCTATAGGCATAACTTGTTAGAGTGCATCTTTAAACAGACTGGCGACCATACCACGGCGCCTGCCACAATAGCAATTCTTCGGAAAACGAGTTTTTTTTTCAAAAGTATTACATGTACATGTACACTGTATGATACTGCGCAAGACAACGTTTCTATACACCAGTCAAATTCGAGTTACAAACGTGTGGAGTGTAATAGGATGACAGATGAGGTAAAAACGTCGCACGTCAATTCGCCTCAGGGTTGCGGCACCACAGTATTTCCCCTATTCAAATCAAAACATATCTTAGAGTAAAGAAACTAGTTACCCAAAGAAATCAGCTATAGAGCTGCTCTTTCAGCGGTGGATCCATCTAAAATGCTTGGCTACTTCAGAAGTGTCGACGAAAGCGCGCGCACAATTGATCTCCGGGGATTTGCCGATGAGCCACGAAAACTCGAAATGCGTTGATTTTCGTGACATCAATTCACAATGCAAAAAGAATACATTTTCAGAGTGCATCCCCCCACTCATTTTTTCCAAGTTGGTTTACTTGGGGTTTACACACGCTGACGGTGCCGTTTTTGTTTTGCTGGAGACGTTTTTGTTTTCTTTGTTTTTTATTTTTTGGGTCCTGGCCCGAGGGGGGGTTTAAACCCCCTGAACCCCCCCGTAGATCCGCCACTGAACAACTAGGAAGGGGTAAACTTGTTGGCGACCGGGGAACTGGTGGCGATTCGTTGGTGGGTGAAACTTGTGGCTGGTGCCTGGGAGGGGCGCCGAGAAGCAACTAACGTCGGCCGAGGAGAGGGTAACTGACGTTACTGTTTTCCCCACTTAAGTAAATCTTCCAGTGCTGAAGTACACGTATGTAATACGAATCAAACGTTAAGCCATGTTTAAAATAATCTGAAGTGGATGGAACATTTCTCAATGCGCCACCAGTGTGTTTTACTCGGAAAACGATTTTTATGCATCACAGGGAACACCAGCAAAATCTATCAAATCTTCCGCTAATTGAGTTGTCATTTTCTGCGAACGTCAAAATCTCATCAAGTCCATTGGTCTTGAGGACGAATCTCTGTACTCGAAACCCGACTCGAAAATGGGCCACTAGTCATATTTCGATGTTACGACGGCGACATAAAATACACGTTGCCTCTAGATGGCGATAGGTTACGGATTTAATGCAGTGGGGTATTTTCCTTTGCGACCAGCAAGTGGCCATCAAATTGCCACTGTCGTGCCGTGGGAAATTCACACGGCTCACTGAAAAATATCCAAGGTCTCAAACTGTCAGTGAATGAAAGAAATAACATTTCATTTGCTTTAAATCGGCTCGTAGGCTCCTATTGCACGGCAGTATGAGAAACTGGGCCAAGCGAAAGACATTTTTTTGGGGTCTCATCACGCTACAGACTTGTATGCAGAATGCATTTGTGTCTATCTGACGACGACAATTGATCAAAACGTTGTTGCGTTTAATTGTGAGAACTCAAGTTTGAGTGACATCATCTCTTTGCTGCACGACTACGTTACGTCATACCCAACGATGAAACCAGCAACTTCAATATCATCACCGGCAAAGTAGGTTTTAATTTTCTATCTACTGTCATGGCTCTCAGTCTCGTATTTGAAGAGGTTGATGTCGAGATTCCGTGCACACTGAACACATGCAAGTGTTCGAAGACTACACCAACGCCAACAAGAACAAGATCACTGTCCCCCCTTTTGGACGTCAAGGAGGAGAGATGGACTCGACCACAATCCGTAGACAGGGATCTTCCGATGGACACAATGTTGCGTGGAAAAGATAATGTGCAATTCTACAAAATGAGGAGAATAGATCAAATTTGGCAGAACAATCTGCGCACAGGGAAAAATAGAAATAAAACTTTGAAACGTAAACAAGGTTTCCTAGCAAGAATACGACAAATGTTTAGAAAATCCGCGCTTCCGAAAGAACCGAATCGCCGAAAAGTATGGAAGTACAAAATTCGTCACTTTTCTTCACATTCCTGCGACATGCCACGGTTCACATATGATGTCCAATTCAGATTTTAAATGGTTTTACTACATTTCAGACTGTTTCAAAATATACACATTTTACTTTGTCACGGGTCGGAGATAATGTGAAAATTTAGTTGAAAATATACAATTCGATACGAAGTTGGACACTCAGGTTATTGAAAAAGTGCTGCGCAAGGTCAGTAAAATCTATAACACGTCCCAGTAGAATTTTTAGCTCACGAAATTCATTTATCATCATCATCGACATCGAATCCACTTAACCTACACAGAACGACATTACCCTACTCGCGTCTTCTCACTTACTCACGTGTCTAATGTTGTTTCCATGGTTACAATTTTTCCGTTTTTGTTTTGATGTCGTTTTCATAACGATCATTAGGGAGACATCGTTCACAACCGCCTGGTCTATTGTCGATAATTACCCTGGCGGGTTCCGTTTCAGAGCTATGATCATTAGAGCGGCGATGATTTAATGTTTAAAGGCAAGTCATTATTTGTAAGATACGTGTTTATAAACATTTATGTAAGACAATTATTTGGTGCAGGATAGCAGATGTTAACAGTTCAAGAGCTTTGAAGTGCTATTTTTCGGGAATGAGGACAAATACACCCATATTGCTGAGAGCTCCTGAACTTTCATCATAGTGAAATGTGATGTGTGGTGAATAATCGGTCCACGCTGACTCATGCAATCGGAACGTTACACCAGACAACTCTTGGAAAAATGAATTCCAAAACTGAAAAAGTTCACAAGAGGAGAAAAACGGCCAATAAAAAGACGGAGAATAGAATATTTGATTGAAATATTTACGTGAATGGACTCGACGAAATGGCGGGGAAACCGTCAATAGCCACGCACCATGAAGCTTTGTTCAATGCAACGGAAAAGTTAGAAAAGGAATTTCACGATTTTTTCTCAGATAAACACAATGTTGTAATGTGGATCGCCTTTCCACTTTTTGTTGTTTTCTTCATTTGCCCATGTTGTTTGTACGGAATTGTGAAAGTGAAGCACTATTGCCGGAAAAGGGGCAACAGATCGCGAAGGAAAACCAAAACGAAGCATCTGGCAAAAACGCATAAACGAAGGACGAGTCCGTTTGTAGTGTCGGGGACAAATGGCACCGACTTGCCACCGCATGCGCACAGCACCCAACAGTCTTCGCAACACGGCCATCACGGCGGTAACCAACCGAGCGCGGCCAACCAGATAGTAGATATTGAGACGTACGGGGAGATGGTAACATAAGGAACCTAACACATACAAAGAGAGTGTTGGTACAGGTATGGAAAGGTGCAACAATAAACTGCGTATTTTGTGTAAACCACGCAGTTGATCATTTCCTTTCTAGCACTGATGTCGTTCCTCACGGTTCCAGGAGTAACAAAATCGTATTCTACGGAAGGACTGCAAAGCACGCTTCTTATGACAAATGAAACTTAAGCCATCGTTAATACTACTAATCGAACGAAAAATGCAGATGAGAGACTGCAGCATTAATCTTCTTGGGCCTGGTTATCACAGTAGACTGTAAAGTTCACGAAGTGGAAACCGTATGTGCAGGGGTGTCGCAAAGCAGTCGTCGGGCAGACGACAGACCAGACGACAGACCAGACGATCTGACGATGTGACTAGACCAATGGGCATTGATGCCCAATTGCGCGAGAATGAAGACAACTAACAACTGACGAACTGGAAAACTGAAGTGAAACTTTGATTACCAAGATTTCTTCGCACGTAAACGTATATAGTTTTAAGAAATCTAATTAATAAACATCTTGGTTACGACCTCTAGAACTCAGTTAAAGCCACGCACAGAGCACTCTGAGTTCAGGTATATAAAACATGAGCTCTGAGTAACTATTCTTCTGAGTCATGCAATGGAGTGCAACCCCTTTATACGTCGACCAAGCTATGATTATTACGCAAAACACGTGTGGACCTACTAACTTGGTTTATTTCAAATTAAAATTTATGCCCTCGGCTCGATTTTTTAGCGCTGCATAGAACTTGGAACGGACACTCAGCCCTGTTTCGGTCATTTCACTCAAATCTGGTTCTATCCCCTGCTAAGGCACAACTGTTTTATCCCCACAGACTGGGATAAAATTTTCACGTTATAGGTTTCTTCGCTGTATCACCTGGGTTCGAGAGTATGACTGATCATTCCACAGAGGCCAAGGCGTGAATCACGCATGCCAAATTAACAGCCTACAAATGTGCTTAAAACATATGAGGATTCAGAGTGACACCTACTGAACCTAAAACATGATTTGATATCATTTTGCTAACGCTGGATTTTCGCTAAAAGAAAGTTGGTGGTTTTTGGTTATCAAGACATGGTATATTTTGCGCACAACTGCTGACCAGATAACGGACCGACTTCTGCTTGGCAAAAGGCGTGTTCAAATTTTCATTGGCTCTGTGGAACCGTGCCACAGTCACGAGGGACTAGTCAGAGTGAGTGAGGTACTTTTTCGACTATACCCAATAGATTCACTTAAAACTTAACCATGTTTTAGGGTTGTTTTCCGGCAACAGTATAATTAAGTTACCATCGACCGCTGACGCACTTAAAGTTCGGTTTCTAGAACACTGTTGGGTAACCTCATTCCGAATCTGTATTTGGAAATGAAAATAAAGGACGTAATCGCATTAAATTTCGTTTTACCTGGGTCCCGTGTCTTAATATTTTTATTGAGACCAAGTGTGATTTTTTTTTGGAGTTTTCTATTCTACTTTTGTGCGAGCTCAAGATTAGTCCCCATTATTTTATGCTAGTCTGAGAGTACCTAATTGATTATGCTGGATGACTGTCCAATCCTAGTTTACATTTAATAATCCCATCATTAAGACTGACCTCGAAATTTCGAATTTTCACCAGAAACCTCGAGTGTTTACTTCATTTTTTTAGCTCCTATGGGTCATCAAATGCGAACTTGGACTAGAAACGCACTTACATAAACCATGATGTACTAGAGTACAGAATAACAAACAACTATCTTGAGTTCTTGCAAAAGCAGACCGCAAAATGCAAAAAAATAATTTCGAGTTCCAGTTCGAGTAGAGAGACTATCAGGCCCTGGTCATAGTCCCTTCAACAAAAACAACAAAAATAACAACAACAACCACTACAACAACAAAAGTAATATCAACAAAAGAGATAATGATATTTTCAACATAAGAACATCGACCAACAACCGGACCCAAAAGAGCATCTAACAATATCCATAATGACGTTTACTTCAATTGCATTGACCATGTGGGCGAAGAAAAGTAGAACGTGCTATAAAACGAAAAAATAACCAAAGGATTGACGAAAGCTTAGCTATTTTCAAAGTGGTATTGATTCCTTTGATCATTGAACGGGAGGGGGGGCTTTTGGATTGGTTTGAATTTCAGGCCCAACTGGCCAATTGTAAACTATGGCAGACGAAATTATAGCAGTGGGCGTTTTAATTCAGATTGAAAACGAGTGGCCCATGCGATGAAAATCTTATAATTTTGATCCTTGTTGCTATTTCTTTTATGCCATTTGGAGGTCAGTTTTGAATAAAACTCGCTATTTATGCAAAGTATTTGTAACTTTATTTCTGCTTTTGCTTTTTGAAGACGACAAGTTTGAGCAAATGCCAAGTCTGTGTGGACGTATTAGATGGACTGAAGTGCACAGCGTATAAATGAAATCGGTGTCGTCGGATTGAGCGTTAAAGATGTCATGCTCCTCTGAAAACTTCAAGGTTATAGAAATAAGCCGTTACAACTCTGATTTAAACACGAAAATGTGGGTGATCAATGCCCTTCCAGTGTTACAAATCACACGGATTTATCGTATTTTCCTCACCACCCGTAGAGTCCAGGGTGAGGCATCCCGGACTTAACACGGCTACAAGAACACCAACCAGGGAATGAGTGGCAGCAGCAAGGTAAATTTGGTAGCAAAAATTGGGTAGCGTTCCGTAGACTACGTTTCTTGCGAGAAGAGCGAGATCACTTAAAATCACGCGAGTTAAAGGCGAATGTTGCGTGAGTATGATCGAGACCTTGTTAGACTAGCTTACCAAAATGGAGGGATCGCTCGATTTTTCACAAAAAACGACTCGAACACAGTCTAATTAGGTTGTTTCTTAACGCGAACCTATGCATACGAATGTTTTCGATGACTGTCGACGATAAACTTCATGTGCTGTGACTCAAAATTCGAAAGGAATATCGAAGCGAGAATTTTCAACTATCTGACTAATGGTTACAGCCGTCAAAAATTCATGTTTGAATTTTGTGACAAACTGCGACAAAAAGGTCGTACTTTGGAACCTTCTACAGGCCCACAGTCACAAGGGATGATTCTATTTCACCGCCGCTGCTCGACCAGCCTACCTCCATGCTTGAGGAACTTAAGGATAACATAATGTAATGTTTTTGTTAACTAGGCAATATTGTTAATGCGGCTTCCAGTGGTCTCCGCCATTTTTCATAGTTACAACTGAACAAGATGTCTACACCTACGTGGTCACTTGTCCTGTTATTTCACCTATAGCTCTTAGGCGGCGCTCCCGCTGGTCGCCCGCTATTACCTAATAGGGTTTTACTTTTTTACTCGTCACTAAACCTAATACCCACATAATTCTAAGCCAGATGTTCCTAAATTATCCGGAAGCTCTTTCGAGGTTTTTGATTAGGGCACTAGATTGTTGCAGGCATTGCCTGTATTGTGTGTAACCGTTTGAGTGTTTATTGATATTCATGTGCCTTGTAAGCTCATGAGGCTGGGGACATGTTGCATGTATAGTTTGTTTTTGAATTGTAATCTATGATGCATCCATGTCGCTATAATAAATAATAAAATACACGGCTATACCGCAAGTGCTTTAACCCTTTACAAAGACTTATTAATTGAATTAAAATTCAGTGCCCACTCTTTCATCTGCCTTCTCTTTAACTCCACAAAACTGTAAACTTCTGAAACATTAATCATTTGCGTAGAGTACGTCAACTGAAGTAGGCGTTTGAAGGACACATGGAAATGCCACAACTGAAGACCACACCCAACTAGTTCTTGGGGTTTGTAGTCGAGTTAGTAGAGGATTTTAGTAGTTGTTTTAACTATACTTAAAAGTGTCAAGGTTACGGATAATCTTAGAAAGTTTTACAACTTCATACCTTAGAAACGGCTCACTGGATTCATATGAAACCTCAAGACACTATTATTTGTACACTTGTATTCAAAACTCTGTTAATAATTATTTTTAAAATGTTCCACGTTTGCACGACAGGCAATCAAAAATAATGGGACTTTTATAATTTTCATGAAAAAACTCAAGTTGTATAAAGCGAAAACGAAGTGATATATAAGAAAACTGTCACAGCTTTTATGAAGTCTCACCTGTACCTTTATATCAAATAAAATTTAATCGTGTTATCGATCACTTTTGTTTTGCTATTGATGTACCTTTTTCTTGCTAAATTTTACTAAAACATTGTCATGCGACCCATNACGTCCCTGCTGTTACAACTCAACCAGTGGCCTAGGTATTATGAAAATAAAAAATGAAAGGGGCATTGTTTGCCTAAGGCGACACGGGAGGTTTGACCGAACGCATACACAACATTTCGAGAACCAACGTCATGCCTCACTGAGAGTAGACGATGGCACCGGATTTCAAAACAATCTATTACGTGTTTAGTGACCCACCGGGAAGGACTAACACAAGTACTTGCTACATTTTATGAATTGAGGCCAAGCATGCGAAAGGTGATGAAAAATGACATCTCAGATATCGCATTCCTTCGACACATATCGAAATCAGGTGAGTTTGTGTGGAATCTCGAAGTTGGGCCTAATTAGTTCCCATGACAACGGCTAATTAACTGGTGGCGGGGATGTCGCAAAAACTGCATGCGTCGTGTCGCCCTGTTGAGTTGGCCAGTGCAAGGCAATTTGACGTGTTATATTTTTATTAAGGTCGTGTTCTGAGGACGTGAGCTCGCAACTTATTTGCACACACGTCGCGTATTACTGATTCTCTTAGAACGAACGGCTAGTTTTTACCTCGATGACGTTCCAGCTGCCAACCCTTACCGTATTCAATGGGGCCGGCGTCGAGAGCTGTTATACTGAGACGGGTTCGCGGGTTTTGTTTTTTTTTTGTGTACATACAATAATTTAAATGCACGCAACGTCGCAGAATAGTAAGCCGTGGGTACTAAAATCATTTTCAGTACCTTATTTTTGGATAAACGTAAACATAACATGAGCTATAATTAATGACATTCGCACTCAAGGAACTTCAGTAAGCAAAGAGACTCGTTTGTGTTTTCGTCTAAGTAAATTAGCTTGATTCTCACACGCCATCCGAAGGACGTAGTGTTCACGCTGGATGTACAGTGAATTGTATTATTGAAAAGTCCTGAAATCCCAACATTCTCAAGGAAACTAAAGAAGGTATATAAAATGTGTCGACTCCTGGGCCCAGTGTCTGCTCTTTATACTCGAAGTCGAAATTATTTGGCCTTTTTTCGTTTTACTTTAGGGTGAATACTGTGCTAGGATAGATTATGGTTTACGCAGACGAGTTTCTGGTCAACGTGGGCACTTGATGACCCCTGTATTCGCGTTACAAACTCGAATACAAACTCAAGATTTCGAGTTTAGTTATAGCGTTAACTAAAATAAGACAGACGTCCACGTTAATCGTAATGTATTCGAGCGCAAAATTAAAGATAGTTTGCACAAAAGTAGAAAAGAAGATGCCAAAAACAATTTCGAGTTCGATTTCGATTTGATCACGTGACCAAGACTACCAGGGGCATAGTTATTCAAACCGTCTTGAAACTTCAAAGTCATATTTCCAAGAAACTTCGAACCACACGCGTCATAGCCTCTCATGTTATATAGGGTTCAGCGTTACCGCAAACTTCTACATCACTTGTTCATGGGTGCATTTATGCCATTTATACATGTAGGATTCTGAGGACGACGATGGAAGTCCCAAAGGTATCCCGAGGTTTCGAATATTGGAAATACAATACCACAGAAACACGGCAGGGTTAAGACCTTCAAGAGGAAAGGTAGGTATATCACATTTATGTTTTATGTCTACGATAAAAGTTTTGGGGTATCTCAGTTGAAATATATTACGTGTTGTTTTATATACAAGCGTTTTATTAAAGGGGCGTTATCGGCAAGAAAGACTACTTCTTGAAATAATTCTGTGCGCAAAATCAAACCTGCTACTGCGAGGTCATATTAAAAATTTCTTCCAATAAACTAGCCGAGACAATTTACCTTAGATGGCAGAAGTTTTCGAAAGTCGATGTCGACTGCTTCTTTCCTCTGTATGACCAAAGATTTTATAGTTACCATAGTATATATATAGTATAGTATAAAGTATAGGGATATAGTATCTTTGGTATGATCCTGTAAAGTAACGGGGGGTCAAGATGACGTCATAATCGCGAGAAAGTTTAACCGCGCCATCGTCTTTGTTCATGACCTGGGATAGATGACAGTTGGCTGCGAACAGTAGCTCAGTGGTAAGAGCACTAGACCGTCAACCTAAAGACCTGTGATTCATTTCCCAGTTGAGGATATGATTTTCCTGCTTTTATTTGATATATCTCACTATTGGCCATCCTCAGCGTCTATATATTTCCCATGGCCAACGATAACCCAAAAATCCGTTTTTCAGCAGGCCGTTTAAATATTCAACATCTAAAAATCCTCGTTTTTAATGCATTTTCCTATAACAACACCCAGCACGCTTTCTTCTTTTTTTCTTTATGTTATATGGTGTTGTAAATGTCCTTATGTTATCAGGATTGTGAAGAACAAATCGTCATTAATGCGAACTTGTAAGAATTGCTTAGAGAGGTTTCAATGATGGAAAAGCCGAGTAAATATCTGACGCATTATCAAATAATTTCAGATGTAACTAATTTTCAATTCAACGCTTCATCTTAATTTTATTTCTGGAACAGAATTCCACAGTTGTTGCGAAGTGATATTACTGACATGGTCAAAATATAATGATTGAACACTACGCTTTAGGTTTCGGGAAAGAAGGTGCAGCGACCGACTCGTGAACAAATTCAAGAAGACACACACCCCGGGCGCTTCAAGGCCGTTGTGGAGAATATGATGGATACAATTGCAAAACAAGAAGACTCAGATGGTAAGAATCCAAAAATATTTAGAATTTTTAAGAGAAAATCAACAGGAAGAGCGTCAGAATAGCAATTCATTTTTTCACTACCGGATATGGTGCTATGGTTGAGTTGCGCCTGGTTACGGCAAATCGTCAATCCTGGGAAGTCCGGACTTCATGATGTCTTCGATCGCTTGGAGACTCCGCCTGGGATTAGTTAAATTAGAAGATGTATGACTTCGAAAGATACACGAATAAAATGATCGAAGCTGTTGTTTCCGTGAAAAGAATTTTATCGACAAGAATGCAATATATTATTCTAACTGTAAACATAAGATACAAACCTTCCAACTTTCTTGCTGGTCTTATGTCTGCCAGCTTTGATCATGGGCGCACCCATAGGGAGGCAGGAAGGTCCGCCTCAAAAAACAAAAACTACGAAAAAAGCGAAAAAGTAGAAAACAAAAGTCCACTAAAAATACATGTACTAATTCGGCGAATGCACAATTCATAGCTGTGAATGTACCCGTTAATAACAGGCCCACATTCTTAAAAATTCGAACGCCCGCATATTTTAGGCTGGGTGCGATTCATTATCGAGATATCACTGATAGCACCATCACCGTACGTCACCGACACCGTTACCAAGTACTCCTCAATCGTCGTCGCAAAATACGTGCTACTCACGCTCCAGATTTTGTATGGTTGTGACTTTGACATGTTTACCATCCCAAGAGTCAAAACAGGTCTTCGTCTGTAGCGCTCACATCGAGATATTCTAACATTTTGAGTATAGGTGTTTCTATCTCCAAACCAAAGAAGCGTACAAGTATGTACGTACAAGTCATATGAAAAGGAATTACTTTCGTACAAAGAATTCATACCGCTTGGGAAGTGGGATGCCTATTGCAAGGGAGGGGGGACTCAGATTGGCGACAGTAGTGGCAACCAAATTCAGTTGACAACTTAATGAACTTAAGTATGCGTATCTTGAAATGTAAATCTTTACCCATCCAGGAAAGTTCCTTAAGAAGGGACGCTCCCGAGGGCTTTTACGAGTTTTTGTAATCCAGTTGAAAAGAATTTGATTTCTTTGATTATTAGTATGTATAATTTTAACTTCCTTGTGTGAAACAGCGTGTTTGTTCTTGAAGCTTCAGTACAGGCCCGTAGCCAGCATTGCGCAGGGGGTGGTTCGAATATCTGGAACATTGGACCTTTGATATTTTGCACAGGTCGACCCGCCAAACTTTCAAATCAGGCGTGCTTAAATACATATTCAGACGGGATTGTTTAGTCTGAGAATGACTTGACGAAATTTTTATCTGGTTGTATTTTGCATGTTACTTACTGCATCGCTGGAAATGGGCACAGCACACTATTGTGAAGGTGTACTACTCCGATGGTTCACTACTCCGAAAATTTTCGAACCCAGGTTTAATTTTTATACTTTTGCATGCAAAAGTAAACGATACTTCGGTTATTAGATGCTCTGAGTGGTGTACCTATACCGAAAAACAACGTCCGCATACTATTGATTTCATGCGCATAGGAATGTCTTACGAATACGGAAAACTACGATCTTGCATTTTAAAAGGATGCCAAATCCAAGTTTGGCCTATTAACAGATACTAAAAATGACTTTCCCATCCAGTTTTCTAAAACAAAATAATATTCTGTAACCACTGACAACCCTCAAAGGTTTGCTGAAAAATTTGAACACTCCTCTCAAAGTTTGCTAAACGAGCAAGCGTAACCTACGTTTTTTTGCGAAGTAGGCCTACACAACAACTGTGGGAAAGGTCCACCCACCAAGGGCCATATTGTTCAAACTATGACAAGGAGTGTATGAATTTTCACGTGATTCCTTCCTTAAAAAGGATTCTAAACCTTATTTTGATGATTTCAACGAATCCTCGTTCTCTCACTTGCTGCTGCATCATTGGCGTCAATCTTGAAAGATAAAGCAGCAATCAACTAAGAATTCGTACACACTATCTCATGAATTGGACATTATGGTCCTTGGTGTGTGGTATCTTCCCATAGATGCCGTGTAACTCGCAAAAAGCGTAGGTCACGCTTGCATCTTTGTCAGAATTTGTAAGGAGTTATTTGATTTTCCTCAAAACTTTAGAAGGTTGTCGAGCCGGCGTTACAGAGCATAATTTCGTTTCAGAGAACTGGATGGGAAAGTCGTTTTTAGTATCTGTTAATAGGATAAAACGGTTTGGTATAGTTTTAACTTGGAAGATAGTTGACACCAGAGATGCATCAGCAGGTGACGGAACGAAGATTGGTGGAAATCATCAAGGGTTTACTATCCTTTTAAAAGAATACGAAGTACATAGGGATATTGATGAGTTATTACCTCACTCTACGGAACTGGTGGAAAACTAAATGTACTTACACGGCTACCCTGTCCCTCCCAGTCTTCACAAAGTCAAAAGGTATGCAATGGTTACTAAATTTGTTAAATGCACGACAATTTTCATTGTTCACAGTCTTTATTCCGTTGTGTTCGTACTTTCGGAACAAGATTCCGTTTTTGGACGTTCTTGTGAACCATTCTCCATCTGAATTTTCTACATCAGTTTACCACAAGCATAGTGATAAAGGTTTCTGTCTCCACACCAAAAGTGAGTGCCCTGAGCAGTATAAGGTCGCCGTTGTGGTCAACTTCCTAAAGAGGGCGTATTCGGTGTCGTCCAACTGGCTATTATTCAATCAAGAGGTAAATCGCATAAGACAAACACTGGTGAATAATGGGTATACCGATGCTTTTGTGGATTTCCATATTAAGCGAGTTGTGTCCAGAATTAGCTATGAAGTCCCTGCACGTCGGACCGGTGCTAGGAACCAAGGACCGGTGTCACCAAAAAGATATTTTACAAAAATGTCATGTCTAATAATTACCTCCAGGACGAACACGCCATTAAGAAAATCATAAGGGACAATGTTAAAGTTTAATGTAAGCCTGATGATTACCTTGATGTTATTATTTATTATCGGAATAGGAAGTCCTCCAACTTGGTCATTTCTAAAGCGAAAGTCCGCCCCGTTGCACATGTTTATGAGTTTGTATGCCCTATGAACGAATGTCTTCGATCAAACGTCAAGCAATGTTACATTGGTCAAACGGTTTGCAGTCTTTCCCGTCGGTTAACCATGCATCTTCAAAATGGCGCCATTCAAGATCATTTTCTGCAATGCCACGCACGTAAAATCACCCGTCAAGAAATTGTGGAAAACACGTCAATTCGCTACGTGGAGCAATATGTGCTGCGTTTGAAAGTATTAGAGTCCCTTTTAATTGCTTTTGAGAAGCCTGTTTTGAATGAGCAGCAAACAGGGTCGCGCCGCACGTTACACTTGTTTGCGCGACTTTCCTGTTACCCCCCTTCATTAGTCATTCTTTGCAGTATTTCACACCCGCCGTGTCTAACTGTGTGTGTCGTCAGCTTATACTCTGTGGTGGCATTACTGCGTCATTTTATCTTCACTTGAGAATGAAACAAATATATTTCGAAATATCGTGTGTCTTTTAATTATGTCGCTAGGTCAGTTACTGTATCTATGTTCAGTTGAGAGTAGAGTTTTGTTCCGAAAGTACGTACGCAACGGAATAAAGACTGTGAACAATGAAAAGTGTCGTGCATTTAACAAATTCTGTATAACCGAAAACTTGCTCCCGAAGTACAGTCAATGGTTACTAAATGGACAAAAACAATATTTCATTCATGTCAGTTTCGACTCATTAGCAGACAATCAGAGTAACAGTATTGTCGGAGTAGTGAAACTTCAGATCGAGTAATGGACTTTGCGAGAAGTGAACCCTCGGAATAGCGACACGTAACCTTGGAAATCTTTTGCATCAAGTTTGTTGCTCGTGAACTCTGCAAGGCTGTGCACCATTGTCGCAGATGGACAAGGGAACACTTTCTTCTTTGATCAAAGATTCCCTAATACTGTGAACATGCTCGTTTCCTCAGTGCAAGAACATACGGTAGTAATTGTCTGGTTTTTGTTTGAGCAACGACAGAAGATTGCCTATAGGGAACTTACCGTCGGCGTGTACTGGATTTAAAAGCATGAAAACGCACAAACGTGTACACGCGCATGCATTTCAATCCACCAATCCACCATGAAAGTGGACACTGGGTGAACAACAATCATTTGACGATCACCTTCAATTAGAAATTTGAAATGCCTGCACCTCACCCTACTATGCTAGCAAGTACACCAAAATAGCAGATAACAATCATATTTTCTGCTGTTTATTTTCTTGGTCGTAAGACATTCACGACACACTACTTTTTCAGAGCTAGTTCGATATTTTAAAGCTTAGCTAGTTTTGACATTTACTTCTGGACTCCCTTGTTACCCTATCGTTCAGTGTTACCCTATCGTTGGCCAGAAGCAAATTCGTTATAATTATAGTTAGTACCACCAGTAGCTGCAACAATGTTGTTGATGTTGTCCATTTATACCGTATCTCTAACGGATACCTGGTGCTGGACCTCTTCCGCGGGAGGCCGCGGGAGGGGGGGGGGGTTCGATCAAACCCCCTCCCCCCTGGCTACGGGCCAGCAGTATTGACTGACAAGGTGTTTTGTAATTAAAATGTCTCGTGACTTGCTTTAGCTGAGGAGGAAGAAGACCTCGGTGACATAAGCCAAGCTGCCTATTTGTGCACGTGCCGAAGTATGGGCGTAGTGCCGGCCAGTCTCTTCTATAAGAGTTTGAGGACGGCTGAAGTTAGGATGCGGTATCATCATCTTGGGCCGCGAGGGACTAAGGCGTGTTGTACTGCATTACTGGTAAGTAAGGGACTGTAGTGCTGCACTGCATTCAGTACTGGTAAGTACTTAGCGCATAAAAAAGTGTTACTTCGATCGAAAACCAAAAAGAACAATTTTATCGAATATCGTCGAATACAGGAGTCACAGGTACTTCAGTGCTAACATAAAACACGTTGTTATTTGCAACAGAATCACGCGAGATCGATGTCATGATCAGGCAAGAGGTTTGGTATAGTGAGGACCACGTGAAAGTCCTCACCTCCATACTTTGCCGGAATGCACTCATTAAAGCGCATTTTTGATGATTTAAAGGGAAATCTTCTGTAAGCGGATCAACATACTCCCAGTCAAACTGACAAACGAAACACCTTTGATAAGTTAATGTTGTACCATTGACTATTGATAATTATTTGAAACATTTTCAGAGCAACATCTGCGTGAAACTCCTGGACTTGACAGCAAACGACTTGGACAGCAACGGCAAAGGGGCCTCTTACATTGCCGAGATGCTGAAAGAAAACTTATACATCACCAGTTTGGTAAACGTCTAAAGCGCAGCAACAAACCCACATTCCGTCAAGGAAGCCATCTTTTGATTACGACCCCTTACGGTTATAAATCTAAACACAACTTGTTCCTAGTTCATATGCGAAGTGGTTTCTGAGCATGGAAAAAATCAGGGGCGGATCCAAGATTTTTTAAAAAGGGGGTTCGAGTCAACAATTTGAAAATTCTAGATTTGATATCACTAAAATCTATGGAAAAAATGGGGGTCCATACCTCTTTGACCCCCCTGGATCCGCCTATGAAAAATTGACAGTTCATTATTTCTCAAAACCATGCTCAGCCGAGCACATAAATTGACCTCACACAGCAAACTGAATTGCGAAGCACAATCTCGAACTGTAACAAAGTGTCAGTGCTCCCCTGGATCATTAATTAACTCTAATTTGATTAAGGATAATGAGATCATTTCACAAGTGAAATGAATCTATAAATCAAAAGTTCGTGATGAAAAATGCGTTTATGTCAGCTTTAATATTTTATACAATCATTCCTTTTTTTGTAACAATCTCGTTCTAGCGGCAATTATCTAAGTAATGGATGCACAGTAATATCATAAATAATGCAAAATAGTCAGGTGCATTTACACGTTTATTGATAATGCCTATAAATTTAACAAATGCGATCAGATTCATATGCTACATATGCACCCTGATATTTCAAAAAAAATGCTTTAATCAAACACTGCAATTCAAGCATCAAAAAGAACTCTGTTAAATTATCACTCTTAGCACATTACAGACAAGCAATTCACAGCTGCATTTAGAACAGTTGTCTACTATGAATGACACTCAAAGTTTTTTACAAGTACAGTACATGTATGTAGGCAAGGGTGTCGCCAAAGTAGTGACAGCACTGATTTAAATCCTTGCACATCGAAATTTCTCATGTACACTGATTTTAGAGAAATCAAAAATACCATATCACTTCTGTGGCTTTGGAAAGTGTACACTTCAATAGTGGTCAGCCCACTTTACCAATCTGAATTGCTACTTACAGCACAGATGATCGGTTTAGGGACTGGGATGACTCTCACTTTAAATAAGCAATAAAACATAAAAAGTTAGCCCATCATACAAGAGTGAGATAATAATCTTTATTACCCAATTGAGCAGAAGCCCCTGGACAGCATATGCTCTTGGGTGTCATAAATCACACTCTTGATTGTCAATATGGCTCAAGTTCATGAATACCTAATCACCAGATCAATTGTGCAAACCAAGATTTTAGGCTAAAATTTCTTAATAGTCAAGCACCAGGTACAAATTCAAACTATTTATCATAACACAAGGACGAATTCACAGAGAACTGAGATAATTCAATGCTCTAAGAACATGATCTAGTAAATATATAGATGCTGAGGTTGGCTAGTAATGAAATATATCAAATAAACACAGAAAAATCAGGAACCTCAACTGGGAATCGAACCACAGGTCTCTAGATTGCCGGTCTAGTGCTCTTACCACTGAGCTACTGAGGACCCGATATCTGTGCAATTACTGTTTACAGCCAACTGTTAAGTCATACATCCCATCTGGGAGTAATAGTCCTAGATCCCATGAGCAGTGTTTTGCCTTTTTCACACAAATCCCGTGTGAAAAAGGCGAAACGCCACTCATGGGATGTATGACTAAAAGTTGGCTGTAAACAGTAATTGCACAGGTCCTCAGTAGCTCAGACGTGAGAGTACTAAACCGGCAATCTAGAGACCTGTGGTTCGATTCCCAGTTGGGGTTCCTGATTTTTTGTGTTTATTTGATATACTCTAAGAACACAATCACGGGTGAATGCGATAATTCAATAACGATCCCCAGCTGTGAAGGGTGTGGCTGTTGGGTGTGGAAATTTTGAGTGAAACCATATTTATCACAATTATGTTTTAAATTTTCATTTCACCCTGTTATGCAGGCTCAACAAAAATCGGATTAGACTTTTTACTCTACTAAAACTGATCTCATAATATTCCTTACCTCGATAGGATAATATATCCGTTACCAACAGCAACATTGAAACCATCAACGTTACTCGAGAAAACGCCTCAAACTGTATTGGGGATTTGTGAACATAGTGGACAACGAAAATAGAATCCTATTGGTTAAGGATGTTATGAGACCGATTTTATGTGAGTGAAAAGTCAGACTTGATTTTCCTTTTTTAGCCAGCTACACAGGGCGAAATGTAACTTTAACTGTCTAGAAGCAGTCCTACTAAAAGTGATATTAGTCTCCACTCACTCACAATTTAATTCATTCCATTGAAGCACAATGTCCCAACACAATAGGTACATTGTTTGAGCATAAGGTTTGTGCAAATGCAATTACAAAATGAGCAACTGGCTCCTAGATCTAATCTCTGAAGTAAAACTCAGACTCTAAATTCAACCAATCATGTTGCGTTATTTAAGTACAAATTTGAAAGTTTACTCAAAGCTTGCCATGCATATTGGTCAGTTATTTAATTAAGTTTCAAGTATAGAGATTAGAGCTCCTGATCAGTTTAACTTTATAAGACAGTATAATCTAAGAAACAGAAATTTAAAATTAAGGGCCAAATATGTATCAATTTTATAACTAAGTTATGTTAATGTCATTCAACACATTTTCAGACAATTGCAGAGAACAATCTTGGAACAAAAGGTGCCGAAATCTTATGTGAAGTACTTAAAGAAAATAAGCTCGTAAAGAGCTTGAGCTTAGAAGGTAAGTAAATAAACCAAATATTTATGAATGGCGAGAAAATGGGACAACAGATACACTATATCAGACATGACACTGCAGAAAAGTTTCTTTTCATTTCATGTTCATGCCATCCACATTATTATGTTCAAACATAACAAAATGCAGAGTTGTAATTCTAATCAATCAAGTTCTGCTCATTTTTATCTAACTTTCAAAACATCTTACATTTTTATACAAAGATTAAAAAGACCGAGCACAGATAGAGAGTGAAAAGCTCAGCTGACTGCCTCAAGTGAAAGCTTTGCACATACATGTACACGTACGAAAACAACGAAACAAAATGCTCAATGACATGTAATAATCAGAGCAAATGTAATACATTCAGGTTACAATGAGCGAGCAAGAGATTTGACATTGTTATCAGGTGATGCAATAAACAATGTTCATTGGCTACCGAAGGCAATAGTCGAAGCACTTAACTCAACTTACCTGCATGCTGTGAGGATTTGTGCTTGAAATCAAACAAGTGAGATATTTGTCTCACCCTCTAAGAGCCAAAGTGCTCCCGGTTTATTTAGCCACAGAGTGAGCTATGCCATGAGCTAGGCTCACTTGCATTTTAAGCATGTATCTCTGCACCTGTGGTTGGTCTAAGATCACATATTTTATCAAATAATAGAATTTACTGCGAATAAAACACATAAAAAATGCAAGTCTAGGCAAGATACCCCTAACGTAAGCCAAAAGAACAATTAGGCCAAAAAGCATATTAGTTGTTTCTGTTTTTTTTTTTTTTTGTTTTGAAAATTGAGTCGGTGGTGTGGTACTTTTTATAGTTGCTCATATTTTCAAAAAAAGGAAATCCACCTAAGGCATGCAATAATGATCTGTGATTTGCCTTTTTACTCATCGCTTGGCAGATAACGTCATTTCAAACCTTACTTACCCATGCTTACGTGCCCTTGCGAAGCATTTCAAAAAACACTAGACCTCGGGTGAAATTGATGCGGACAGGCGTTTTTATTTTTTGTAACTGGTGAGTGCAGGTCTTAAAAGAAGTTGTCATGTACAGACCAGAAGCAACTAGATGTTTTCTGGCCTTATCTGTAGTCCCAACAAAACTATAACCGTAACCATATCATTAATCAATGTCTCATCCTTTCTGTTTCCAGGAAACAAGTTCACTGAGCAGGCTGCCCCATTCTTGGCAAACTTGATCGAGGTATACTGTCCTATGTCTTCATTTAGTTTACAGCACCGCATTCACACAACAGCAACGGACAAAGCATTCCAACACAACTGGTCCACGGAACTAGATCTAAAATATCAGAAAAATCAGTTCATCAAATATTTCATACGATTGGGACACAATGGAGTTTCTTTAATTTCATATGCAAATAACTGACAAAACTGTCATGAAAACGAATTAGCGTTTAAAAATAAAATGTTAGAGAACAGACGATTCGCTCACGCAAATGTCTTCAACACTTTTTCACACAAGCATGATAGAAGAATGCTCGTGAGACAAAAGAAACATTTCATGTCACCTGCACTGTATATTCTCTCCTGAATACGGCAGCAAACTACCACTGAAGCTGATTATTTGTTATCTACAGGTAAGCGAGTTGCATACTATGTTTCACAAGATGATCGTTCACTATATATAGTCACACGTTATTGACTTCGGCAGTACCATTGGGTCATCCAGCTGAAACATCTGATTGGTCTGTAGGCCGGAAATTGTCATATTGAACCAATCATATGTCTTGGCTGCTTGACACAGCAGAGCCGGTGATGTCAATCAATCTCAGCCAAAGACCCTGACACCTTTAAGGAAGCCTCTGACATACAAATTGGTTGTTGAGATTAAGCCTTAACAGTGAATTGTTTTTGGAAATTTCAGGGTAAGTGTCGAGAACAATATTGGTAATAACTTGGATGAATAAAGTGCACTAAATGTAAATCATTTCATGCAATACCAAACAACTTCTCTTTGCAGAACAATGCAACTATCAAAGACCTAAACTTGAGCCATAACAAATTTGGAGAGGAAGGGGGTCTAATTCTGGCCGACGGTTTAAGTAAGTGAATGAAATGTTATTTAAAGCATTCAACTCATTGGTCATCACTGAAATTTTTGGGCAAAGGTATTTACCTTTTGAACACTATGCAATTTATCATTTTCAAAATGTACATGTATACTGGGGTCTATTAACAACATTTTTTCAAGAAAATGATTTATACAGTTTTTTTGTACAATCAAGGTCAATGGGAACCCAGGTTAAGACAGAAAAGACACAATTTTACTTAGTGGTTGGTGTGTGAATATGATTCATCTGCTACCTGATAAAAATTTGACATTTGAATCATTAGGTATTTTTATAATTCAATGCTAATAATAGTTTTTAGGAAAAGCATGGTTTTTAGACTCACACCTGACTGTACAATGTAAGTCTGACCTGGAATATTCGAATGATGTCACGTTTTATAATATAATCCAGTTGAAAATTACTAAATGCTGTTTATATGTTTGTCTCCAAAAGAGGAGAATAACCATTTTTTCACACATCCAGGACAAAATGATTCGTTAGAGAATCTGGATCTCAGCTGGAACCATCTTAGGCAGAAGGGAGCCGCGGCAATAGCTTCAAGCATACAGGTGAACACAGTTACTTAGTTAAATTTGCACAAATTTTAATATCTGCACTGCACCTCAGTGGCTCACACCTTTCTGGAAAAATGTAACCAAGCTAAACTCTATCAATGTAGCAAGTTTGCATAGTTAGTCAAATATTATTCTACAAAACTATACATTTTTATTCAGTAAAAGTTTATATTTTCCAAATGTAGAAAGCCCGAAGAATTTCAATTTATAATTTTTACCATTAATTGGGTCATGTGACTATGTCTTTTTAGTAAAATTTTATCAATTTTATTTGATGTAAATGTTACAGATGAGATCTCAAAAATGATGTAATTAAAGTTTTCTAAAATATCATATTGTTTCCATTTTATACAACTTTTGAGTTTTTTCCATGAAAATAAAAATACATAGTCCTACTTTTATAGCACTCGTGTAAAAGTGGAATATTTTAAAAACAATCCTTAACAACGTTTTTAAAACAATGCATGCAGCGGCTAGGTGTAATTCATCCAATGGAAAAACTGCTATTGACACAGATATGAGCAGTGCGACTAAAAGTAAATATAACAGTACACTGGCAGAGGTCAGCCGAGTCTGTAGAAGCTTCGTGAGCCATTTTCCTCACGTAGATGCACTGAATGATTCAAAGGTTGCTGAGAATAGATGGAGACTGTACAGTGAATAGGTGACGTGACAGTGTAAGACTTTGGCTAAATTAATAAGAAGGCAGACAAAATAAGCAAAATGACAGTACGCATTGAGAACCACAAGCCACTGCCATCAGCTAAATACAGTAAAGGAAACCATCAGCAGATGGGGATAATGTACTATGATGAAACAGGTCATGTCATTTGTAGACCCCAAAGTATATGGTAACTACCAAGGCATGTTCATTTGGTTCTTTAAATGATCTTCAAACAACCTTATTTTGGTTGATATCTTCTGTGCAAAACCGGATTCAGTGCTTCTTCAATGCAGGGGCAAACTGCAACATTACGGATATTCACATTTTGTTGTCCTTGTGCAGAGACACAGTGGAATACTCACGCTCAATCTGGCATGGAACGGACTGTATGAATACGGCTGCAAGGAGCTTGGCAAGACACTAAGCACTAACTACATGATGACAGAGCTTGACGTGACAAACAATAGGATTGATTACAGCTGTCTACAGCATCTGTTGACTGGCCTGAAGTCTAATGAGAGTCTCAAGATTCTATTGGTCAGTTTACAAATCCCTGTTGGTCAGTTAGTAGAAAATAAGTCACCATTAAAAATTGATCTGAAGTCTAACAATGACTGAAAGATTCTGTTTTGTTTATAAAGATGGACCTTTTTACCTCCAATGGTTGTTATCAATTCCCCTTGTGCCCATCAATACTCCTTCCCCCCCCTTCCCATTCTACACCAAACACAGAAGTTTCAAGAAAATTATTACTTAGTTCTTGACACTCATTTGCTTACAACTCACTTTATATGGCTCTGAATAACATCAGCTCATTTTAATTTTAGATTGGTCGTAACCCAATCACCATGCCAGGTGCTAGGGCCATTTTGGAAATGTTAGAGCAAGGTGGAGCTCCATCAATCATAGAAGTGGACATCAGGGTAATGTATTGCAGAATCACCAATATTCTTGGTCTTAACTGCAGACCTCGTGGGTGCTCAGCTTATTTAGCTTTGTTTCCTCTTCTAACAGAAATAGAAAGGCACAATTCATGTTTGATTGAAAATATGTGCCTCAGGTTCCCACAGGACTAGAGAATACACGAGATTAAAGAAAAATGTGGAAATCGCTATCAGTATGAAATGTAGAAAGGGGTTGACAGGGGTACAACAATTGATTTTATTGGTTCAAGTGCGGGATGGTATCTAAAACAGCTTCAAACATTCCACGTATGATGCTGGAAATTTTCAGACCATGTCATGAGCACCTTATCCGTGGTATATTACGTGCTCAACATCAAAAAGCAATAATTTATTTTCAAGCTATGTTCAGCTTTTATGGATAAATTAATTGGTTTCTGAAGAGATGGGTATATTAGGAGCAACTTTTCGACACACACGACACCACACTAAAAACATCCAAAATCAAAAAGGTCACAAGTGTGAAGTATGGTTTCGCATGATTTTTTTCCATGAATTGAAAAAACATGTTGAAAATGGCCCCGGTTTCAGAGTAAAAATTTGTGCCCCTACTTTTAAAACAGTTAGCTTATATAATTAGTTTTGCAATAAGCCTATCAGTATTAAACACAAACTCAATTATTGAGCTAGCTAACTATGCTTATATTGCCTTTGTGTGTCAGTGTGTACCTTCCACATTCTCTTTGTAGTAACCGAATTGCTATGTTTGTGGTCGTCACACCTTTGTGTCACAAAATGGTGTTCAAAATTGACCTCTACAAAAGGACACATTTCTGCTATATTTTCATGATGTATTCCTTACAAAATCTTGAGCACGTCCAAGTTGCTAAAAGCATGCAGCTTGTTCACATGTAGAAAAAGACTTCAAAAAATTTTCAGTCAAGAAATGCAATGTGAGGCTGCAAATGGTGTTGTGTTCTTTCATTTCCAGGACATATTAACTATAGACTCAAAAAGGAAACCAAGAACAAACGAACAAATGAAATAAGAGGTTTAGAAGCAAGTACGGTATATGACTATTTTTTATAAGATTTGCAATTCTGACCAAGGGCATTTTTAGTTTAAATTTGATAATTTTCAAAACACTTTTCCAGGACCAGGCAGTTGACCTGACCATAATGCAGTTGTTACATGCAGTGAGGGACAAAAGACAGCTGTACTTCAAGCATGGTATATTACTACAAAGACAGGGTGATGCAAAAGACAGCGATGACTTTGACAATGCAGATCCCATGATGGTAACTAATGCTCTCATTTAGTTGATCATATGAATGTTTCTATCAAGGGGAATCAGAATTCAGTATTAGCTCCTGGACAAATAGTTATCAAAGAAACTTGACAATTTTGGAGAATAATTCTCAAAAATCCACACGAGGGCTCTAATGACTGCATGAGGACACATAAGGTGAAAGTACAAGTAAAAAAATAAAAAAAGACATTTGAAGTATAGATTACACGGAAATTCCATTGTGGTCAGAAAAGGAATTCAAGACAGGGTAAATACTTGATGATCATTGTAAAAACAAAACAATGTTATGCAAAGAAATTTACCCGAAGCATGCTGCCATGCCATTGGTCAATTTCAGAGTCAAGCTCCATGGTCACTGGCCCTGTCTTGGAGCATACCGTTTTAACATTAAAACCTGTGAAAATCTGATAAACCAATTTTGGACAAAAGTAATAGCTAGAATTGCCATTTTTCATTTTGTTGGGAATGTCTGAAAATATTCAACACATTATCTGATGGCATGGTGCTAACAGCACATAATGTAAATAAGCTAATTAGTGTTATTTACTTTGAGACAAATGAGAAAACAAATAAACTAGTCCATCATATTGTGACTTAACATATTGAGGTTTTACGATACCAATTTGTCGATGATATGTTTTTTCTAGGTTTTAATGGAATGCATGGAGCAGAAGAAGTTGCGATTGGTTGATCTGTTTATTATGATTGACAGAGATGGGAGCAAGAGTCTGACTCATCAAGAGTTTAAGGAAGGTCTAATGGTAAATAGTATTAACACCCAGCACTACACGATCACCCTTTGAACTGTTTAAAAAGTGGAAACTAAAGGGTAATATTGAAAATTTCATGTGTTAGTCAGAAACAAAAGTCACATACAGTCAGGTTTTGTAGGAACTGATTGACAGGTCTACATATTTAGCTAAAAATACAGTTCTCTAAAACATCATCATTTTTTTATTTTAAACTACTTTAATTTTTGTGAAAATCATAAAAGAAAGTTCTATTTTGTGATAGCCCCCATAAAAAGTGAAAATGTAAACAGAAATTCAAAAAGTGGTTTGGAGAACAGGGCATAAAGAATTGTATCTGAAAGTTTCGTACGAATGTGATCGCCCGTTTCTGAGATATGACGTTCCAAAGTAAGCCAAATTTGAACATTTTTCTTAGGTCCTATATAGCCTTTAACTCAAAATCGCTAACTTCACCGGCTTGAAGTGGAACTTACATGCTAGAAGAAAGGCATCAGCAATTATAAAAATTGATTGCAATGGATGCTAATTCTGTTCTTCCAATATATGTTTTAGAGTGTTAATGTACCAATGAGTTCCAAGGCTATAGACAAACTCATTAAGAAACTTGATGACGACGGTGACGGAGAAGTCGATTTTGGGTAAGTAACACATCTCGTCTGCTTAAGTAACACATCACGTCTGCTTAAGTAATACATCTCGTCTGCTTAAGTAACACATCATGTCTGCTTAGGCAATACCTTCCCAATATGATGGGAGTATAATAAGCAATTGTGCAATTAATGCTCTCATGAAGTTAAAAATAAATTGAATTCTGTTTACAGTGGCTTACAAGGGTCTGTTCATAGGTCAAAATGAACTCCTACAAACAGTGCCTCTAATGGTGTAAGCACAAGTTTACCAAAAACATTAAACTTATGATACTACTGAAAAAGACAACAACCAATGCAATCAATAAATAATAGAAACAACAAAAAGATGACCATGTAAAGGCAATAATACTCCAGCAGGTATTAGTCTTATGTTAAATGTCCATTTCATAACAATAAGTGACTATACATGTCAAAAGTCGTCAGACAAAACAAATTGCCTGGGAGTTCCTCTTATGACAACTAGATGGAAGCTAAATTCATTGTCACAGCAGTAATGTCTCATGAACGAGAATGAAGGGAAATTAACAGGAAAGCTACTGAGTAGTAACGTGACTAAGCCATTCTTTATTATAGTGTTTTCCCTCCACAATGGTCAGCTATTTTTGCTGTTAACCGTATTTGCGTTCTTGATGGGGGAAATGTTATGTTGTGTGCTAAGTTCGTTAATATGTTGAATTTTGTGTTTCCAGAGAACTGATGGCTGGACAGAAAGAATTCAAGAGACGCAAAACGCTCATCAAAAAAGACATGGAGTCCAAAGAAGGGCAACAACTGGTGATGGTCAAGGATAGAGTGACGTCGCTGCTGAAGGCTCAGAGGATGAAGGAGGTGTTTAAGAAGGTGATGAATGAGCAGAAAGTGGTGAAGAAGAAGAAAGGGGGAGGTTTGATGAACTCTGTGTTTGGGGCACCTATACAAGAAATAGATGACGAAGCTGAGGATAATGGTACCAGAAAGACGTGACATGAACGATCTCAATGTCTGTGAGACTGAAGGATAAGACAAGCATGTAGTTCTTGTAGTTAAAGAAGATGAATAAGAGGGGAGATGCGTGAGAGATCTCGTCTCCCTGGTTCATCAGCTGATCCATAAAGCAGACGGACACATGGAAGAATAGTGGTCACCATTAGTAGATAACAAGACAAACATGTCATCGTGTCCATATAAATAGTTAAACAAAAACAACAAGAATGGATCAACTGAAATTTTCGGATGTAATAACGTCCTTTGTCAACAGAAACAGAAATAAAGTAAAATCAAACACTATACGGCAAATGACATTTAAGATATGGTGTAATGAATATGATACATTTTTGCATAAAAAATTCAATGAAATACTTTAAGAAATTTTTATGTTCAATCCATGAGGTTCTATTGTATTGAGCTTGTCTATCCAATATTGTTCTCTTTTGAGTCTGTGAGGGGTACTGGAGTGTTGGAGTTTTTCTATTATTTGTACAGAAAGATCTTGAATATTATGGTTTTTGGAATTGAAATGATTACCTATAGTATCAGAAATGTTTTTATGTATTATGTTAAATCTATGATTACGAAACCGAGTTTGTAGATTATGTTGAGTTTGTCCAACGTATTGGATAGAACATTTTTTACAAGTTATAAGGTAAATAATATTGTTGGTGGTGCAATCAGAATAATGTTTTATTTCAAAGTTTTCATTTGTTTGAGAAGACTGGAAAAAAGTGCTATCGTTGATAAAGTTACACATTTTACACCTAGTTTTGTTACATTGTGTGTTGCCAATAGGTTTGTCAGTTTGGTGTATATTGTCGATATTGGCTTTAACTAAATAATTTTTTAGATTTTTACATTTTCTCCAAGAAATTATAGGTGGATGAGGAAATAGGTTTTTCATTTGAGGGGAAATGTGCAGCATGTAAAGATGTTTCCTGAAGACGTGGCTAATTCCGTTTAAACATGGATTAAACATAGTTATGAATGGTATTCTATTAGTAGTATTGCCTTTAGTTTTAGTTCTTAAAGATTCATTTCATGTGATTGAACGGACTTTGTCAAACTGTTTGTGTATACAATGTAAGGGGAAATGAGTTCTTTTAAACGGTTATTAAAGGAAGTTTCTTCTGAACAAATGCGTCGAATTCTTAGGGCAAGGCTATATGGAAGGCTTTTCTTGCAATGAAAGGGATGACACGAGTGATATGACAGATATTGGTGTTTGTCGGTTTCTTAATTACAGAATAAGTCAGTTTCTAGTTTATCATTACTAAGGATGACAGTCACATCTAAAAATGAGACTTTATTTTGAGAAATGTCATGAGTGAACTTTATAGTAGGGTGAAATTTGTTAATATTTTCTAAAAATATATCTAATTTTTGTGGGCCAAGGGTCCAGATCATAAAAATGTCATCAGTGTACCTTAGCCAGAGAAGGGGTTTTTCAGAGCAGGATTTGATGAAGCTGTTTTCAAGATTTCCCATTAAAAGGTTGGCAAAAGTAGGAGCAACGAAAAATTCAGTTGATCCGTTCTTGTTGTTTTATTTACCGATTTATATTCTATATTTCGTGAAACAATAGTATCCTTGGGAGTATCTGGATCACCTTATTTAGTTTTAGATTTACTTTCTATGTTATCGTGTCCATAAAATTACTTAAGTAGTGAATTATTGGACACTAAAGAAAATAAACAAAAAGAACAAGAGAAAGGGAAATGTGTCTAGTCAGAAATTTGTGTGTCGCTTGATGATTTAAGAGGAAGATGAGAAGGCGAGAGAAATATAGCACCAGAAGAATATAGTAATTTCCGCCTTGCACTTGTCTGATGTGTTATTACAACATCTTTTTCATGGTTTAACTTGTTTTGTGCGCCATTACTTGATCAAGCAAATGCCCCATTTGCAACAAAAAGGAGTAATGTCATGGAAGGGGAAAACAAAATCTAAAAGTAATTGATGAAAAACGTTGCTAAGCAATCACAGTGAGCAAACGTCAAAAGAAAACGACAGAAAAAAATCTTGAGCTTGTGAAACAATGCTTGCTAATTTGTTAAATAAAGAATTCAGAAACAAAAGAAGAAAAGTTGAAGATGAAGAAGAAAGGAAGAGGGCAAATATTTTATTGTAATTTTATCAAATACAAAATTTAAGTGTTTCTCATTTGAAATTCCAATAAGCATTTAGTAATAAGTTGAGGTATTTATTGCTTCATTAAGTGCCATGTTATTTGCCAAATAAAATATTGAAATGAAGAAGGCGTACCTGGAGTTCTCCTGGCTTTGTTTCCCTTAAAGATAGGGACAGCAGACATCTAGTATACAACAATTAAAATTACTCTGTGAAAAGTCACGAAGCAGTTTTTAAGCAATGTTTCAGTTAACATGGTGATTTAGTCCAACAATTTGTATGTAGACGAGCAGGTACAAATTTTCCAGTTTTTATAGGAAACTATGTCATCATTGTTATTTGTAAGTAGATCATAACCTGGGACTCGTTTCATGAAAAGCCACATAGGACTTAAGAGTTAAAGGCAAAGATTTGCCAAAGTTAAGACCAATGACAAAATTTTGGAAAAGGTGTCATGGTCTTCAATCATAGGCTAGACAGAAATTAAATCATTTTTGCCATACTAACTACACTGTTGCCATCTGTTGTGACATGGAGTATTAAGGATACTCGTGGTACACGCATTCTAAATGGGCATTTACCATTTACCATTATCCCATTTACTTAAAGATTGATATAGCTGGAAAGTATCGCTCCAGAAGTAACTTGCACTGCATTGTCTTTTTTGTTCTTTGCTATTTCGTAAATTGAAAGCAGACGATCTCCAACTTGACATAAGCCATCAGATCATGAAACATATTGAAAAACATTGACAAAATGCATTCCAAAACTGTTTACAGTCTGCGATGAAAGTCTTCTATAGAAGGCTAACTTTATGTCTTGGCTAAGACTGATATCAAGTCTTAACTTTGGTCTTAAGAAATATCATGAAATGGTGCTAAGACAAATTTTACCTTAAGTTAGCACAATAAAAGATAAAGACCAAGAAGTTGCACGATGACCTCAAATATTCTATCTCTCTCAGTTGTAACTCAATTTCCGCCCTGACCCCTGACCCCTCACTTACCCATAATTCAGCTAAAACCTCCTGATTATCAAACCAAGACATCAGTCACCGATACACATGTCTGTTTGAGGCCAACTCCTATGAGCAGAATCATTACGCCACCTATGGGCAAATCAAACTACTGCTACATACCTTGAACTAGTGTTAATCGTCCCACACATCTCCATATTCGTTTTTCTTACTACCTACAACAAAAAATACGTAACATTTACATAACATTTACATAACATTTACATAACTTGCAGTTGAAACTATGCAACACTTTTGAATGTACAAATACTTGAAACTTCAGATGGTGAAATAGATTTGAAATGATTTGACACAATCGTACCATTAGACAAAATAATGAACGTCAAGGTGTTCATGTGGACAATGTGCTGGAAGACTCAAATTTAAAGCTAACCCCCGTTTCAACTCCTATTTGTGGGCAAATTCTGGTTCTTCCAAAACAAATTGTTGAATTTTTTACAATGAGTCACCCAACGGAGGCACAAATATAAGTAAAAAGAATCTTTCAGTAAAGTCATGCAACTTTACATGAGCCAACCAAACCCAGACACGAAATCCACAATCAGCACGATGCTGTCTACACTTTCACAACAGAAAACTGGGCGAAGTTGAGATCAAAGTAAACTAGGCGGCTACGTCCATAGGGTTGGTTTTCAAATTTGTTATATCCACCAAATACTGCCTGTGAACTCTGCTGTAAATTTTGTGCAGTTGTGGAAGACCAGAAAAATATAATTTCTTCAAGATAAACACAAAATCAAAACAAAATTAACACTTGTTGCTAAATGACACACACGTCCTAACACACTTGTCCCTCTATTTGGGAACCCTGGCTGTGCAAGATTAACCTGACCTTTTGAGCTCGCAGATGGAGGTGGTGCCCTCTGTGGGGGAGGAGGAATGGCCAGCGAGGACGGCCGAGACTGACGGGAATACGTTG
>NMRA01000740.1:147740-171871 GCA_002633005.1 Phoronis australis | reverse complement strand
GATGTGTTCAGGATAGAATTTTTGAAAAGTCACAAACAGTCGACGGCTCACTGAGCAGCTTATGAAAAGCATATAAGAGAATTGAAAAGCCAGGGTAAACTGGTAGCATGTTCAATGGTGAAATCCAAATACAAATACCCACTTTAATAAACTTGTGCAAAATTTAAATATGTAATATATGCTCTTACACATGTTTCAGTATTGAGGTTGTGCTAACAGGTATAATGTGCGACATTCATATATGTTTGAAAAGTATATTTTCGAGCTTAATTACCTTTGAACAAGTGTGTTATAGGTCAGGACAGGTAAATTTCATCTCAAGTTAAAAAATAAAAGTTAATGTCGAGCCCTGTTGATGTTATCTAATCACCTCATTGGCTGTTTCAATCAGATATCAGAAATTTCCAGAATCCTTTCATTGCACTGATCCCAGAACAAAAGAGGTAAACATCATCTAAAAGTAGATGTTTTAAGTACATCTTAGCAAGTTTGACTCCATACACCAAAATCTACTAGGCAACTTCAGTGGAAGTTACTGTATTTTAATTAAAATTACATAATCAACATTCTGACAGTTTAGCTAACCAATAAATAAAGCAATGCAGTTTGTTTCACCACTGCTCTCCTTATAGACACTCAATACATTTACGCTGCATTCACTTAGCTCTGGCCGATCACGAGCAGGTAAAAAATCAGGGCTCCTAATTTTCCCCTTTGAGGATTTCCTCTTTTTTTGGTTTCAATTTCCTCTTAGTTTGATTTCCAGTTTCCTGTTTTTCTTCGCTTTTCATGCAAAAAAGTTTCTTGCAGATTAATTTTACTACTTACACAAAAATATTTCACTCAAGCTTTGACCAATCACAACCAGGTAATATAACCAGGGCTCATAATTTTCCTGTTTTAACAGGATATCCTCTTTTTTGGTTTTGATTTCCTCCTACTTGATTCCAAGTGTCTTCTTTTTGTCTCTTTTTATCAGTATTTTAACTTTATTCTTGCACAAAATGTTTCTTGGTGTTAAATTTTTCTACAAGAAATAATTCTATCACATCAGCCTATTTACTTGTATTTGTAAAATGATATGTCACCTGGAAAATTTTCCTCTTCTTTGTCATTGGTCATTACAAGCTTTAAAGAATTTCAACCATATTACATGTACCTATTGGCGCATTCAATTGAAGTAGTCAAATTTTCTGACAATGAGCTCTGCAGAACCTGTCGAAGATCGCTGTTAACGTAACTGCTTTAGAGAAAATAAAAACCATATAATACAAATAGACAATTTTTCTTTTGTTCACTTGCCAATTTTTGTATGTAGGGCTGTCCAACTACATACATGACAGTGCACACGTATGAAATTGAGGTGTCGGCAGGTGATCAATTCTTACACTCGCATGTGCGGGTTACCTGTAAAGGTGGTGAAGTTATCCACGTTATAAACTTGCGAATGTTGTATCTGTGTTTGATAAAAGTTTGGAAGGGATATTTTGCATTAGAGAAAATGGGAATTGCGTAATAAAATGTTCTGAGCGGGTTAGGAACGGGGTTCGACTGTCTAATTCTATGTCTTTTGCGGAGCTGCCAACTGTTAGGGAATTACCTAAGTACTGGTGTGTAATGCAAATAGCATGTTAAGCTTGCTCTTTCTTATTGGTTAATTGAAGTTACTGTGTGATTTGCTCACCAGTGAGAAGAAGTTGAAACTCTGTGATTATTTAATCTCTAGTCTATAATATTACTATGGACTGAATCTTAAACTTTCCCTGCCCCTCAGTTTTCAAAATAGACTAGACAATCTTTGACTGAGCTCTGACAGTTAGGTTGAAATAACGTTTTTGTCGCGGTTTGACGCTTTGTTGATGAAAGGACTTTCGCAGTTAATTGTTGTGATTTCAAGTTGTGTGGAGCAACTCGTAGTGTGCTGTTGTAACAATTTAGTCAAAATTGAAATGGATTCTAGCACTGGAAAAGAAACAGAGATGTGCTTGTGTCGCTGGAGTTCTTGGACAGATTTTCGTTACATTTGGCACACATGCTTCTATTTGGTTGACAATGAGGACACAATATAATGGACAGATGGAATTCTATTTTCTTATATTTTCAGAAATGATCAACCATAAAAGTTGTCAGATTTTATGGAACTATTTTGTTCGCTTTATGGTTTTAATAAACAAAATTTTGCCTTTCATTTTCTAGCTGTGGAAGAAGATAAAGATTTAAAAGAGCTTCAATCATGGGCAATGTAATGAGCGGACTGTGAACACATCAGACAAAATGTCGGTCATGACTCAAATAATAAAGTACAAAATTCTATTGGTCGTTGTACCAACTTAATTTAAATAAACATGAAGCCCTCTGTAATTTGATTGGTGTATGATGATGCTGTTACCGAGCCGCTACCGTGTCTTTAACGTGAATACATGTTGGTGGATGACTTCAATTAAAACAAGATCTTTGATGTACTGCAAAGTGTGAGTTTCCAAAATCTGCACTGATTTCTGTAGACCACAAGACATCACCCTGGAATTACGGTGAAAAATCCTTCATTTACTGAATAGAAATTCAATACTTCAAATTCACAAGCCAATAACTTCAGTGGGTGTTATTTTGCGAGGATAGGTTAGTAAAAACACTCTTAAACGCTTTCCTTTCATCCACATTTCGCGAGATCTTGCTTTTCTTGCAAGAAGCATACTCTATAGAATGCTCTTCTGGTGATTGTTGCAGACATGCACCAGTTCTACTTTGAAGTCATTTCAAATTGATGTTATCTTGGCTTGATTTATTTCATGTTAAGAAAACAACTTCGATATGATGTAAATTGACATGGAGCTAGATTTTTGGATCTGAGTGTATGTAAACATAACTTGACAAGATGATGTCGTCCATTTGTGCAAGTTGTACGTGATCATGTTATTTGGTGTCTGCTACAAGTCTAAACACAAACAGTGACAGTGAAGCAAGAGTATTCGTCACAATTGTACTTGTGAGCCACGTTTTGTTGGTATTACATACATTTGAAAAGCATTTCAGCTCATATACTTCTTACTTGACACTCTTTTGTCTAAGGGGGGAGGTGGATAATGTCAATCACAGTGATATGGTATCAGTATTCTGTGTGTCAAGACACTTGTGTGCCCACAGTTTTAGATAGGGTGTCCATTTAGGCATTCAACTTGTTACAAACTGACATGGATCAGCAGTGGATGTTTCTTGTCATAGTGCCATTTCGCTGACTTAAAAACGAAAACTGAACCGAGCCTTTTACTCCCATGAAATTGGCCTCGTAATATTCCTCACTATGATAGTATACCATTTCATTATCAACTCGAGCCCTGGCAATGTGAACGAGCCCCATTTTTTGAATTTGCAATTTTTGGGTTTGCCAACCGTAAGAAACTCTTGCATTTTCTTGAGTCACTGTTGACAACACTTCAGAGTTCATATGAAAAATAGCACATGTGCACATTTTTGCCTGTTGGGTAACAGAAATGGATTTCTGTTGTGGTAAGGGATGTTACGAGATCCAATTCATTTTCCGTTCTTTAGCAGGGTGAAGTGTAGGTTTTGACGAAGTTATTTTAGCATTGTTGATGCTTGCACATGGTCTCGTGTTTTTCACTTGTCCTATACTTAAGATTTGATGATACTGTTGACCATTGCAGTTACATTGATATTATGTTTACTTTGAAATATTGCACGTTTTGACAGGAGTGACCTGTTTGTGTTACATAATCTATGTCCTAAAACCTCTGCGATTAGTTGACTTCATTTTCGAGCACTGTTGAGCTGTTAATGCTATTTCCAAAACTAGTTAAAGTGCTGCCATGTAACTTAAGATTTATAGGTAAGTGTAGTATGCCAGAATTGGAAAAGTTTTACAAATGTGGACTATAATCTTAGTATTTAGTTGGTATAAACAACTGAAAACTTACTAGTGCTCAGCGTTTATTGTTTGATGCATGTCATCAATTTGTCTGTATAAGGAAATGGCAATGTTATATGGTATGTTGCTATTCATTTATTAAGCTGTAGCACATTTCAAATGTTTGACAACAGTATCAAAATTTCCCTCACCGTAGGTGATTTCAACTAATTCTGGACTTGAAGAAGCTTTTTTTGCTGTTGGAGTTTCTCTGATATAGATTTTGTTATTACATTTTGGACTTCTGATTTTCATTCTTTTATTAAAGTATTACTATTGCGTTATTTGAAAAGTCGGTGTGATATAGACTCAGTAAGCTTTTTTCTTAAAATATTGTTCCTGTCCAGCATTCAGTATACATCTGTCGGTATGTTGTTGTATGCGTAGTTTATTTTTTCACCAGCAGAGGGATATAACATTCTATGATTACGTAATAGTTTAAGTCCTCTATCCTGGTCCCTGTTTCTGATAATGTGATATATTGTATTTTATACAGAGGTCAAATTATGGACAAATGTCTGACTTGGTGAAGCTTCAACTTTCATTGCAAGTGTTTCTAAAACATAATCGTTGTGCTAACCTGTCACCGGTTGTGGTCGATCATAATAGTTGAAGATTGACTGAATGATGAATGGCTGGTCAGTTGCTGTTGGTTGGTGTTACGTTTAATTTTGCCTATTGTTACGATCTATGATAGGGTGTGTATTCGGAACTGTCGTTTTGGTTAAGTGACTGTAAAATCGGACAATACCATTGAGTGTTACTGTCTTGTCAACAGTGCTGACTCTGCTGTGACTGATCAGGGAGACATCTGTTGGATTACAGCGTCTTTCCAGCAGACTGCGTACATGTATTTGATTTGTGAAGTGCATACATAAACATCTTATAAGCAATATCATTCTGTTTCTTAATTGTTTGCGTTGGACTACCATTAAGCGGTTGCTGGATAGAAATCGTCCTCGAACGGAGGAATCTAAAGGGAGTGCTTCATATGCACCGTGGGTGCACTAAAAATTGAGAAGACCAGTAAACTTAAATGTCCGTAACTCGAATCAACATGCAGCGAAGCTAACAAAGTCGGCTAAGTGGTGGCGAAACGTAGGGATTGCGGGGGAAGATTCTAGTTGGGTTTAAAAGTGGGCTGGGGTTGTGCGTACATAAGGTTCGTGGCCCCAACAGTGGCACGGTATAGGGTAAAGTGCAAACGCGCATTTTAAAATGTGTCCGATGTCGAACTTCATTACTTAAAATGGTAATCATTAAACAGCCGCTCTTCTTTTCTGAAACGCAAGTCTTGGGCACAACATTACTGTCGGTATAATTGTAAAGTTTTCAGAACTTAAGTTTCCACAAACTTAAGTTCTGAAAACTTAAGTTTTAAAAACTTAAGTTCGTTCCAAAAACTTGTTCCAAAATACTTAAGTTAGTGGAAACTTAAGTTTTTGAAAAACTTACGTTTTGGAACAAGTTTTTAGTAACAAGCATAAGTCATCAAAACTTAATTTTTTTCAAGGAACTAACTTGAAAACTGAAGTTTTCCTAAAGCAATAAGTTTCAATAGGATTATTAAAAAAATTCGATTTTCACTAAAACAAGAGTGGAGTAAAGTAACAAATTTAATGATTCTCATACAAGATTTAACAAACTAGACTTCTATTAACATTACATTAACAGTGAATAATTGCAGAAAATAAAATGCACATCCTAAAATACACTAGTTCCTTAAAATAAGTGAACATAACTGAAATATCAAAATCATAAAAAACCAGAAACGTTTCAAAAATCAGTTCATCAAGTGTCATGCACACAGTGCAGTTAAAACTAAATGAGGCTAATAATATATTCATATTTACATCCTTCTCAATCTCTGACAATATGCGATAACTGAGAGGTCAAAATGGAATGTACAAACAGAGAAATCACTACCAAATCATGAAACATAACCAAAAAAAATGTGATTACCCAGCCAGGAAGGACTACAACAAACGTGTGCGTTTCATCAGCACAGACTTTTTAAACTAAAATTAAAGCAATGACATCAAGAATAACAAATCACTTAACATACAAAATCCAAGAATATCCGTAGAGACAAGAGCATAAAATAAAACGTAACAGGTAACTAAAAGTTTATCGGCTGTGGTCACAGACCTGATTTTGGGAAGTACAATGCTTATCCTAGAAATAGTGGCTAGAATCGCCTATCATAGTTTTCAACCTTAAAAATATCAATTTAAATGTCAAAGTTTCGTTTTTTTGTTGACAATCATAATAACAGTAAATCCAATACACTCCATTGTGCGAACAAGTTTCACTAAAAGTAACCCTAAGTACAACCTGGTTATACGGGATGGAAATTAGAAAACTAAGACCTTTGACCACAAAAATATTCTTTTTCCTTTAATTTAAAGCTACTGAACTTCATACACATATCTATAGTGCCTTTCATACTAACATCGACACCTCGATGTTTTTGGGAGTTACTGTCAATATGAACGCTTAACTTCGGTCCTGAATCGAAGTAAACAGCGTGAGTTACGCCTATCTATCTTTAGAGTTCCTTTGTCGGTCAGTGTCCTTAGAGAGAAGACGACGCCTTGTTTTGGATAGGTTCAATGTATTCAGTGACGTTTAATGGCCATTTTTACGATATTAAAAACACGGGTCTCAAAACATCAAGTCAGGAAATAAGGCGTCCTTATGTTATTTACTTTGAAATTGGCCACTTTTACCGGCCCGTCTTCGTTTGTAATTATTTGATTAACAAACTAGCGAGTGCTCTTCATAGCTCAATTAATTAAAATGTTTTATGACTTAATTTATTTATTTTGTGCTTTCATTTTGAGTATTTATTTATTCACTTGCAGTGTAACCAGTCCGTTTACATGTCACGTGGTACTTGAGATGTATGTTTATCTCTGTCTATACATTATTTCTTTTATATGTATGTGTAAATATGTCCACAAATATACCCATTTACTTGCCTAAAAATGACTTCAATTCAATTTAATCAATCAATCAATCAATCAATCAATCAATCAGTCAATCAAACGTTCATAGTTAACATTAATGGTTTTCATACCATTCCATGCACGATGTTGGTAATTTCCGAACAAGTTAAGCACTCCGTATGATGTACATTACTCGCTCAGCATCAAAAATTCATAAACTATTGTTAAGCTGTGCTCAGTTTAGAAAACAGGGTAACTGGTTTCTGCCGAGACGAACATATAAAAGTCCCTACGCGCTCCGACGCAGAGTTTCAATACTTGTGATAGCGCTAAAAACGTCCAAAATAAAAAATTCACAGTGAGCTATGGTTTTGCACGATTTTCCTTTACACATTAAAAAAACATGTTCAAAATGACCCACCGATTTCAAAGTTACACGCAAGAAAACATGCCCCTTCTTTAGCTAGGCAACCGGTATAAGTTTGTTTTATGACAGGTCTGCTCAGCAGCGGAATACACAACTGACCTCGATATCTGAACTTAGTAGAGAATGTGCATAGCCCTTGAGCGCATATTCTCGCACTTTCTCTTCGTCAAGTGGCGGCGCTTTGGGGTTTAGATTCACAACACTGGATGCCGAATGGGTGACATTATACCATACAACGACAGCAGACAAGAGGGTGAGACACTCATAGTCACTCCCTAGAAAAATCGCAACCAAGAACTTATTGGGTTCAGGCAGTTTGTTCCACTAGTTGAGACAACATGGGTTTAGTTTCGATATTTCGTATTTTAATTTTTGCCCACTACAAATTTGCAAAACAATCAAATTACAAATTACAGAAAACACATAAACCATTTATTGTTGAGGCAAGTGACGACAAAACAAAAACAAAGTTATAAAACAAAACAATTCCTCAAAAGAATGTAATGGGTGAATACATTAAAGTCCTACCTGCAAACTATTCACTGTTGGCACAATGGCACTGATAAGTGAAACTATATCATAGATAACACACACATTAACCAGTAAGAATGAACACCTACACACACACACAAACACTTTCAAACACACCATGGTGATAAGAAGACTTGCCTTGGTCAAGGTCAGGGCAAGGGTAACGTGAACACAGTCCCCTCCTCTGATACATCTACATCCATTGCCCCCAATTCCCTCTCCTCAAAGACATTAGGTTGATTTAGTGGAGAAAGGCCACTAGGACCATGTCCCCCACTTCCTATGTCTATGAACAAACACACACACAACTGCACTGAATTATCCTACATTACTTCTAGACATAACTCAAATTGAATGATGTTCACATGTAAAGCTAGCTGGAGTACCCATGAAGAAAATGTGTGCTAAAACAGAACACTGCCTAAAGTGAATAAATAAGTCAAATAGATTATATTATACTATAGGGCAGTTTCACTTAATTTGTCTATTATAAGAACCATAGACATTGTTCAAGTGTAAAAAGCATATAAAGCTGATCAATTATCACAGACTTTGCTAATTATTAAGAAAATGTGAACATAATGGAGATATGTAAAATGGTGTCAAAAACATGGTTTAATGACGCTTATTAAACCAAGTCAAATTTGCAAAATTAAAAGATTGGAATAAATTAAATTAGGGGCAAAGTATCATCCCATAGGAGCAATCAAAGACTTCCATGTGTAATTGGGAATGCTCATGCGCGCACCTGGCCTTCAATATGGGGGGGCTCGAATTCTTGACGTCGTGGACCTTTTGCTAACAAAAAAAAACGGAGCGCTTTTTTAGTGGACTTTTGTCCCATTTTCTCGAACTTTATGTCTCTCAGGGTCAGACATTTTTGCCCACTTCGCCAAATGGAGGCTCATTTGAGCCCTCCCCTGGGTGCGCGCATGATGCTAACTCATAGTATAAAAAAAACAAAAAAACAAAGGATTCCACATCAAAACGATGGTTTTCAAAACTAGTGCTGCATGGGGCTTTGAAATTTTGACAACAAAACGCACTTTTTACTTATCTGTGTTGTTGCATAGCGTGGACCAGTGAAATGAATAAGTAACACAAACAAGCACAGACTGACTACTTTGGTCAGTAGTCAGCGGACAGATTAACCCACAGGGTGGGCCACAAAGTTGGACAAAACAATTATCACAGCTTTCATGATTTGTCCCATACATGACACTAACAGTCACATCAGTGAGAGCCAATTGTTTTCTAAAATAACGAAAAAGAATAAGCACACAGAAACACCTTAGGGTTTCCCTTACTTGCCTTAGTTCTGCTGAAAAATGATTAGCGAAGACTTTTTTCAACAAGTAATTATGAGATATAAGCACTAAACGTCTGTCAGACCCACAAATAGTGCAGTGAGTTACAGTAGACCCCAGGTGTAGACTGATCTCTGGCTATACTGTTTAAAAAGCCTGGTTCTGGCCATACAATTAAGTATCCAATCACAGCGTTTACTGAGTCTAGTGATCAGATTTAGACGACCAGTCAAATAATCTGTATGTCTGAACCCTGAATTTGTAATCTCACTTTTTACTGAGTATGAAATGTCTAATACAGTCAATATCCTCGCACAACCGCGACAAGGTTGCAGGAGTATTCTGATGTACAAAGAGAGAGGACCACATTACATTGGAAGCCCTGAACCAAACTGTATGATAAAGGCACACCAAACANCAAAAAAATAAAACACCCCATCCCCTATAAATTGGGGGACCTAATATTTCATGGTGTGCATTTAGGTTAGAACTGTCTAACTGTGCACTGAAGACTGCTTGAACCTAATGAATTGGAAGACCGAGTGTCACTTGATCAATCAAAAGCAATATATGGCTGTCAGCCAAACGTGAATAGTTTGTTGTCATTAAACACTAGGTACAGGTGCTAGCAAGTGCTGTAACAATTTAAATATAGATAAAAAGAAAGACAATCAATTTCGATAACATACATTGGCAAGATGAAACTGTCCAACTTTGTATTACAAAGTCCTCCAAAATCCCAGGACATATGACAACGACGATAAATGCGAAGTTCCAAAGTCACTAGATGGCGCTAGTGAAACAGTAGTGAAAAAGCCTGTAAACACAAACAGTGAGGTAGTCACAAGGGAGCATTAGATCACCAACATATCAAAGCTGTTGAATAGCATTCAGTCAGTTCCCACTCTATTCAGTTATTAGGCACAGCCTTCCATCACACCTATCAACTGGTGAATATCTAGTCTCCTACTAATACTATACAGTTGAGTAATCTGTCCAACAATAGTTAATCAATAAACTGGCCTAAATCTCCAAATGAAGGTATATAATACTCTGGTATACAGTGTCCATTGATGGATCCACCATTCTTTGAGCAGACGTCCACATCTTGAAGGGAATGACAGCCAGTCAGGACAAGGATTGAGTGAAGGCCACAGTTATGACCCAAAGCAATATCTGTGTCCAACCTACAAGACCAGAATTTTTTATTATTTAAAGTTACGGTATATCCCTTACCACTGACACAATTTTGCATAAATAATAAAATCCGTTAAGCAGAAAGTGATTAAATAATACACATGTGACCCAAAAGCAGAAGGTCATGAATCACCTGCACAAACCGCTGAATCATAAAAATGTACTTTTAACAAGCCAGAGCTATATGTTTATGAACAAAATCAAACAAAAGAACCGCTAACACATTTGCATAATCATTAATAACTAATTTTCACAAAACACTTATCATAAGTGTAAATCATTTCCAAACATTATGAATTTTTCCAAGATTCAGTGGGATGCGCAAATGATTCAGGAGTTCATGGAGACAATTCAATACTCACCTGCACAGCTACTGAGTACCCTTGATAAAACACAATTACTGCAATGCCTACATCTGCTAAACACACATCATCAGTTGCAATAGCTGCCTCCAGAGGGCCTACCTGTCTCCCACCATGACTGTACGACTGGGGTCAGCACCTGTCAACTTCCGTACCACATCAAAGACTGGCTGATGAGGTTTACCTACGACTGTTGGTTGAACACCTGTAGCTGCCTTCACTGGTGCTACGATGGAGCCGGCTCCTGGAAACAACAAAGTAAAAATTAGTACTTTTGAAAGAATCCTACTGTAACAAAGCTAAGACGACAGGAGTAACCTGGCACAAAGGATAGCTACAGGTAAGTTAGATAATCCAAAAACATAATACATCATACAGAACAACACATAGACCCTGTGAAGGTAAATGCGCACATTCTTACAACACAAAACTCAATAAGAAGCAAAGATTTGAAACAATTTCAATCGAATCGAAAGATGTCACGTGAACTAGAGCAGTAAAAATTCTCCAATTTGGAAGAGAGAAAATTACCCACTCGGTAGACTGAAAACACAATTTTTAAAGGATTTTTACCGTAACTCTGTTCACGGGAAAATGTTGCGTAAACAGAAACCTCACATGGGTGTTCACTAAGAGACCTTATGTGACTCTTCAGGCAGTGCACGATCACAACCGTTATTGATAAGCCTAAGATCTATCATCTACACATTGTTATGTTTATCGTTGGGTAGCCAGAGTGGAAGGAACAACAATTATTCTAGTGATAATAAAATACGTCTATTCGTGATCGTGGTAATACAAGCAGTGAACGTATAACTACAAACTGATGGTGAAACCATCACGTGACTACATAACATAACACGTGATCTCTAAAAATAGTACATGACGTAACCTAAATCATTCATACATCACACTCATCTCACGTTTCCACTCACCAGCAATGTGCACATCCCCCCTCAGAGGCACTGAGGTATCTTCATTAGTAGCCAGGAACATACAACTCTTCATCCTTATGTAGGACGAAGCCTTTAGAATCTTTCGATAACTGATGTGTTTGTCAAATCCTATGCACACGCAGTTTACCTAGAGAAGAACCAGCACTCAACTGTTAAATAAAACAGAAACACACAAAAACTTCCAAGTCTTTTAAAGCATCGCCCATAATGCAAGACATTTTCAAAGGCCAATAAATTATGCAAAGAGGTGGGAGGTTGAAGGTCAACCTACACTTTTAAAATGTTCAAAAACTGTCAATTACTATAATCTATATTCAGAGGAAAATCAGTATCATCGGAAGACACAGTATACTTTATTGAGAAATATAGTGTCAAACGGAAAAATCAGAACCCATGGATGATCCCCAAGACTTTCGTAGATGTTTTTGTTGACATGAGATACAATGACATGATCGCATGTGGTCATACACAGACTTTGCACTAAATTTAAAAAAGTGAGTGACTCAAAAGCTTTAAATTACAAATTAAAAATCATTGAAAACAACACTTAAAGGAACAAAAGCTATGGTCCTTAATCTAACCTGTGTTGCTTGTTAAATATCATACCTGTGGATCTAGTTCTATATTCATCCAGTCGTCATACCCTTCATCATCGCCAACAACATCTGGCTGAAATAGAACAGTCTACCACTGTACCAGTGTACCAGTAAGAATTGTCTTAATTGAGGTAATTGACCAATTTCATATCCAATAATCAAATATTTTGAATATTTTTACATATTTTATGCACAGAAAATGACACGGTGTTGTTTGTAATCATGTGATTCATTTTGGTTTTTTGGGTAAAAAATTACGATATATTTCATGGAGATTGTTGGACAGCAATTTTAACATGAATTTTACATGAAACTTTTGTTTCTTGAGTATATTAGCTAATAAAAGCGAGTTAATGAGATTTTATTTGAAGCCTTTAGGTGCGAGAACTTGGCTGTAAAATCAACGACACGTTAATTGTAGTTATCAGAATAAGGAAAACAATTTCCAATTTTCATGCAAAACAATTCATGTCTGTGGAAGTTATGGCAATCTCCATTGTAATATTTCATGGTACTGGGTCTTATTCTTGTCACATAAAAAATTCTGTGGTCACGAGGAATTTTTAAAATATATTTACTTTATGCGTTTACACATGCCAAGAATTGTTAAAGTACAATGATACTTGGCTTGCCTAAAATCCAACTATTACTTGATGGTAAATGACCCAATTATTTTGCACACCCGGGAGAATTAATGAGGAACAGACAACATTATACAAACGTTTTAGGCTGCAAAAGTCACATTTCTTGTCTCATTTTCAAAATTCAAAAACCTAATCACGTGTACATTTCACCAACTATTTAAATAATAAAAACTGTCAAAATGAAAACTTTCAAAAACACTATTGTCGCCCCCACTGTGTTTATGATGGCTCTGATAATCTAGAGAACAATAACACCAGGAGCCTGAGGCCATCTCATTAAGTATAGCAGCATGATGTCTTTGATCAATACCTGCAGATTCCGAGGTACATAAACCGGTTGAATAGCCCAACCTTGACCTGTGAGGGTGGCAACCTAAGATTCTTCTCATGAATAGCAAAAAACTCATTGACAAGTTACCAAAGAAATTTGAATATCAAATATTAAAACAGAAAAATCAGGAACCACAACAAGGAATCAAACCACAGGTCTCTAGATTGCTGGTCTAGCGCTCTTACCGCTGAACTACTGAGGACCCGATATCAGTGCAGTCAACTGTTATGTCATCCATCCCATGAGACACATTTCTTCTTTTTCACATGAGATTTGGACAATTATAATCAGCAATTTACCAGTATGTGTTGATTAGATATAGTAAATATACTGACAATGATGTTGGCCAAGAATATCAAATAAACACAGCAAAATAAGGAATCCCCAACTAGGAATCAAACTGCAAGTCTCTAGATAGCCTGTCTAGTGCTCTTACCACTGAGCTACTGAGGACCTGATATCTGTGCAATTACTGTTTGCACCCAACTGTTGTGTCATCCATCCTAAGAGTGGCGTTTTGCCTTTTTCGGACAATTATATAATCAACTGTGAGACTACAGATAAATATTGTGAAAATGAGAGTAACCTCCTTTGATTATCATCACCATGTGTACTCCAAAGATAACAACAAACAATATCTGGTACACAGTCACCCGACTTGTTTTCAATCAAATAAACACAGAAAAATCAGAAACTACCTCAACTGGGAATTGAACCACAGGTCTCTAGATTGTTGGTCTAATGATCTTACCACTGACCTACTGAGGACCCAATATCTGTGCAATTACTGATTCCCAGTTGGGATTTCTGATTTTTCTGTTTATTGGCCAACATCAGTGTCTATACTTATTTATTGACTTGAAAGAAATTTGATTATTGCTAATGAAAGTGGTCAGTTGCTTAAATAAGACTTTTATCCATTCCCTTTGAAATTGAAATTCAAGTGTCATCACATACAAGAATTAAATATGTTGAAGACATTTGCTGTTTAATAATTATTTGTTATTACTGTTATGCAGAATAACGAGCATCAAATTGCACATATATGAACATTGAATAACATGATGTTGGCTGATATCACCCACATGTTTATAGGATTTTTTACTTTGAAAAACACAAAAGTACTTTAAAACATTTTTGTTGTCTGTTTCTGAAGCCAAAATATAAACCAAGGTCTTCATGAGTCAGCAATAGTCACATAGAAGGATTCCTGATTTTGAGAACAGTTTGATGCCCACTCAGTCGTTCTCAAAATCTGAGACTACAGCAAGTGACTATTAACTGTAAGGGGCTATTACCAGCAAGTCATCAGAATGAAACCTGCAGTCTTACCCCAACACCAGTATAATCAATTCCATGATTTTCAAACTCTTTGGCCACACCCATACTGCCAATCAAATAGACTTTGCCAGTGAAGTTGAGCACATTCTTCAGATAGGCAGCCAAAACATAGGAAGCACAGATGACGTCCTCCTGAAAAACAACAAAATCGCTTTGAATAAAAGTCTTTCATGTTTTAGTCTTGCTACCCGAACAGCACCGCTGTTGTACTCATGATCACTGCTTACGGTCATAAAAAGCACGGTTCACCAACAAGCACGGTTCACCAACAAGCACGGTTCACCAACAAGCACGGTTCGCCAACAAGCACGGTTCGTCAACAAGCATGGTTCGTCAACAAGCATGGTTCACCAGCAACCAAACACAGTTCACTGGCTGCCAAACACAACCTACCAACCACTAAGCACAGCCTTGGAGACGCAAAACACAGTTTATGCAGCCCTAATACTTGAGCCATGGATAACTTTATAGAAAAGCATGCCGATAGGTCAATTCACGCACACAAACTCAAATTGATGGGTCAGTTTACAAGACCTATGAGTAATGTTAATTTCTTCCGCCCAGTTCAGATTCGATTTTTGAGCGTCATCTTTCATGTGTGATTTTATATGCTATCCAATATGTTTCACGACAGGCGGTGAATTTTAACTTTAAATTCATTTCAGTTTAACAAAACTTAAATATCCACACTTGGGACCTACATATTCTAATATGTGACATGACGTTCAGAGGTTAATAATCAAAATACAAGCACAACATAATTTAAACTAAGGCAAGGATAACATTGAGGTCTATAGTATTTTAACTATGTCTCAATATATTATTCATCAGTGTTCTAAAGACCAAATTACACCCACCTACATACCAGCATTTAAATATTGGCTTTGTAGCTATATTGCAAATTAAGAAATAGTCTCCTTTTGAGAAATTTGAAACCAACAACCCTAAAAATATTTAAAGCAATAGCAAAAAATTAAATCGAGTTAACCAATTATTTTGAAGCATGAATGTGTGTGTGTGTGTGTGTGTGTGTGTGTGTGCGTGCGTGTGTGTGAGCATATATTTGTTATTTCTTAATGTAATTGCGTATTTTCTTGAATAAATTCTAAAAAGAGAAAAAACTATGTTTTGGTTATTTCTATTTGAACTAAAAGTGTTAATCGTTCATAGACATTTCCTACAGGTGGTGTTACATGTACCTTCTCAGCAGGAAATCCCAGCTGGAGACATTTCACGAGACATTCTTCTTGAGTTTTACTGTTGTTGTTCGTTACATAGAACACTTTCTTACCCTGCAATGATAAAGATAAATATAGATTATTACATGGTGAAGTCATTATCCCCTTATCTAGAGCCCTTGTGGATTTTGGACAATTATTGTCCAAAACCCACAAGGGCTCTAGATAAGGGGGATAACGGCTGAGAACATGTAATAATCTATTTATACCACATACTAAACGACAAACATTGCAATGAATCGATCTACCTTTCTCGACTCGCCTCGGCTATGGAATTGCTTTCCATGTCAGAGACAAGGGGTCGGAGGTCATGACCTCTTAAGAAACGCCGAGTCATTTCTTGCTAAAGCAATGTTTTTACTCAAAACCAACTGAAAATTTAAACAAAATAGAAATAAGGTGAACCTATAAAACAAGTTTTAAACAAACTGACTAGCTTACTACACATTTTATGCTAAGCGTCTATCGTCAAAATATCGTCTGCTATAGTACAGTAGGTTACCTGGTTACAATATGTCTAGGATTCCAGATGACAAGCTACCGACATTTAAATTGGAAATCAATGAACTCAAATTTGAAGAAAATGACAGATACCGTGAAAAGTTTAACGCTAGAGACGTTAAGGACTTTGTCGAATCGAAGAAAAATTCAAACACCGTAAGAAAAACAAAATACGACGTGGAAACATTCAACACCTGGCTGGCAGCGACAAGACAAGCTGAGAAGAGACACATCCTTGAGCTATCAAAAGAAGAGCTGGATGCTTATTTGAGCTGTTTCTTTCTTGAAGTAAAAAAGAGAGACAGATCGAAGTATGAGCCAGACACTCTTTTAAGTTTTCACAGACCTATTGATCGTTTTCTGCGAGAAAATGATTCCAAGTTTTCGATTTTAAGTGATCAAGTGTTTAGTGGATCAAGAGCAGTGCTGCAAGCAAAGCGAAAAGACCTGAAAGCTCAAGGAAAGGGCAACAAAAGTTATAAAGCAGAGGAGCTTACTGTCAATGATCAGGAAATTCTATGGGCCAGGGGAGTAATTGGACTGCACAGTCCAACTGCTTTACTCAACTTGGTGTGGTTGAATAAAACTCTCCTGTTAGGATTTTGTGGAAACGATGAGAATAGAAATCTCCAGTGGGGCGATATCACATTGCACAGTTCAACGGAAGGAGAATACATCGAGTTCAATGAATGGGCAACCAAAACAAGATCAGATGGGTCATTAACCAGATCATTTAAACCAAAGCAATTTGCGTTGGAAGAAAACCAACCCCACTGCCCAGCAGCTGCGTATAAGAAATACAAAGCAGTGAGACCAGAGATTATGATGCTCGCAGACAGCCCATTTTATCTTAAACCCAAGCAGTGTAGGCCTTCATCTGATCAGCCTTGGTTCACGTTGCAGCCGATTGGTGTAAACACTCTAGCCAAAATGGTTCCGCGGATGTGCGAGCCAGCTGGAATAGCTGGCCGTAAAAAAACCACAGCGTCAGAAAGACAACATGTTCCATGTTACTCAAGTCCGGAGTGCCCCGAACCACCGTGAAGCAGCTGTCAGGACACAGGAATATACAGAACCTGAACAACTACCATACAGCAGACATTACCGAGCAGAGGCGTTAATGCTCCTTACTTACAGGGTGCGAACGTGCATCATCCTCCAGTAACATCTCAATTTCCCGCACCTCCTCTGCCTCATTAGGGTTGTCGTCTGTATTTGGAAACTCAACAATCACCGGTGACACATTCAACATCACAATAAATCAAGTCAGAGCTCCGAAAAGAGAAAACACGAGGAAGATGTCGACTAGCTGTTGCTAATAATAGCTGCGAAGACAATATTTTGAACTGATATGACCTACTTCTTGTTTTGCACATTTAGATTCATTTCTATTACATTTCTCAAGTATCTACACGTCGTATAACTTACTTCACAAGTTACTTATTTGTTTTTTAAATTTTACTGAATTAAGTCGTTTTTCATTGAAATTGTGCGTTTTGTTTTTCACATTTGTGTCAGTGCAATGCAGTTTGTTGTACATGGGATTATTGCGCGTGCTCATTTAAGTATTCTATTTTCACTCTTGATGACATCAGCCGCTGAGTGGTGAAGTCGGCGACCAGCAACGCCCGAGGCCCGGGTTCGACTCCGGCCTCGGTTTCCCGCCAAAATGTTATCTCACTAGTGAGATAACTTTATGGGTTACTACACAGTTGTATCTGCCATTCGAGGCTAATATTGTGGTATAAAAGACAGTATCAAATGTGACAGTCGTCATTGCTGTTTAAATGACATTATTGGCGATAAATGTAGTTTTATGAGATTAGGCCCCAAAACGAAATCGAACTCACTATCTCAGCTGTGGCAGTCCATCACTATGTTGGCTGAGCTAAGCCTCACTCGGTAAACGGAAGAGGATTTTAAGACTAATTTGTATTTAACTGTTAGTCATTGGCCTTCACTTCAGCAAACTGATGGCTGACAACAACGATGATTGGTATGTAAGTGGCGATTGATTCATGGCAAACCCAATAGGGGGCATCTCGATTGGTCACGGTCACTTCAGTATTGTCATTTTATAGTTCTGGTCAAAGTCAATTGGTTCAAGAAGTTGATCCCTACCACAAACAATTACAAAAATGCAGTTTTTGGCCATAAGATCAATTATGGCCCACTAAAGCTGCTATGATTCCATATTCCATAAAGAAACACATTTTTGATTTAAAAACAACTTAGCACTATAAAGCTAAAGCCCATTCTGTATTTATGAGAGAAATAAATATACTTCAGTGTATGCTTCACTAGAAATACATGGCCATAATTCTTGAAGACTTGTCTAATCTTGTCAAATTCACACAAAAGAAGCCTCAAAAGAGCTCAGCCCTGGACTTAAATTTTCCTTAAAGTTAGTGAGACGAGAAGTGTTTTCTGGGCTTGGAAAGAAATATTGTCAGTAGCTAAAGCTTGAGGTCAGAGTGCATAAAATGAGTTGCCATGACAACTCAACTGATCAAGCCTGTTACCAGACAATAAAGAAATGTCAGTTCTATTCAAGCCCATAACTAATTTGGGTGAGTACTGACATGAGAATCAATTTCACAACACTGTCAGTGATTTAACTCAAAAGTTGTTTATAATAGAAGGAGGTTTGTAGCAGCTTAAAGCCATTACTTCCTGCACTATCACTGAAAATTCTATCATTGTCATGACATCCCATGTTCCAACACCAAATAGGGTGATTAACTGTTCACTGTTTGTCGACGGAGACTACTGAGTACTTTATCTGATCCTGTGAAGGAATCAACCAAGAGGACCAGGTAATTGTGGTTTGGAAAGGCATTAAAACTTGTTTATTAAGAATTGCCCATGCAGAAGACGATCATCAGCTCCTCTTCATACCGTGCCACTTTGCGAGAAAAGTACAGGTAACCTCTAAACATGGAACAACAGACGTAATCATAGTAATATTAAAATGATAATGATAACTGCATACTAATAATACAACTGCACTTGATACAAACCTTTTGTTTCAGTTTCTTTACAGTTTCCACAGCGCCATCTATGGTCTTGGATGAATGCCAAAGGACGCCTAGAACACACATATCACAACAGTTACTGCAGTACAAGCCAAAAGAATTTGCCAGACAAAATGACCCGGAATGCCCGGTCATGACGGCTGGGCGGAAGCTGAATTGAATATCAGAGTAATCTTAATTCTTCATGTCCAAGAATTGAAGACGAATTGAACAGAAAAGTTAGCAAGGTGGCCAAGACTTTCTGCAATTAGAAGTTTGTCATGCTTACCATTATTACCTGTCGTGTTTGTGTTAACAGGGTCAGCTGTCATGATAGGGGTAACGGTAGCTTGTCTAATTACTTTCGTCTTGAACTGTGCAAGATAAAATCAGATCTGGTGATTCCCAGCCATTACAATCATGGCCACTATATTAACTAATTGTAAGTGTTAAACAAAAACTGCATAGTAAAATGTTGACACACAATTTCCTAAAATAAGCCCCCCCCTTTCTAAACATACGAACGGGGGTATATTCGGTTTTGTTCGAGGTTTCTAAAAAGATTGTTTTTCGAATATCTGCCCATGAGCCTATGTTCGTAAATTCCCAGTAAGCATTAGAGTAAATGAAGTGTCAGTTTCCAACACTCCTGATGGACAGCTATATTTTAAAGCTTTCATGAAAAGAATCTTACTTTGACACCCTCACTGGTTGAGATTGGGCAACTCGGCCAGTTTGCTACCTCGAAAGCTGCTGCAATGGCCAAGGACACTATGCAGTCGATCACATCTGATTTAGGCCAGAACAGAAGCACGAACTTTAAAATTAGCGTCTAAGTAAGTAACGACATATCTATCCAATCCAACACTTTGGTTTATTTCATTAAACCATTCTCAAGAAAACAGTTACAAACACAAAACAAGCGACACAGGTAGAGAAGAGACTGTACAGGTACACATCAAAATGCATTGTGAGGGGGAGAGACCAGAAATCAAAACAGTTGGAGTCATAGGCAATGTAATTGCATTGCCTATGGATGCCACAGGCTGCTATCGTGCTTTTAGGGCCTTTCATTATACTAAAGTTGAAGTGTCGATGTTTTGGGGAGTTGCAGTAAGTATGAACGCTTAACTTTGGTTCTGGATCGAAATTAACAGCGCCAGTTAACTTAGCACTAACAGATGGATTTGAAAGCGGAGCGTTGACGCTGCAGTGCAGTATGAACAGTCAACTTCGGTCCTATCAAAGTTATCGCCACGTGCCACTGTTATCGCCAACAATTACACGGTGGTGCCTTTGCTAATAGTTGCTTGTATTTTTCTCTATGTAACCACCAATCGATTTAAAATAAGTTTTACGTCAATCAGCACATGTAAATGTTCCCAAATTGTTACATTGAAAAAATCTTAGAGTGCAGCGATACCTTGTGATAATTTCAATGACGACTGCATCACCTACCATTTACTTCGATGTTCATTAATTACCAAAGCCAGTACGAACGGCCCAGTTAACTTCGCTGTATACATCAACGCTACGCTCAGACCTGAGTAAGTCAATGGGCTTTCAGATAATCGGACCCACCATAAACACACTGGGGGCGACAAAATTATTTTTAAATTTACGTTTCGAAAGCTTTTAAATAGCACAGAACTTGGGTATGCTATTCTCTAAAGACTCCTTTCGGCTAGCTGTGCATGTAAGAGTCCAGCATAAGTTCCGTAGAGGGTTTTGGGGAATTTTTTATGCCTGAACCAAAGATCACAATTTGTTTTCAGGAATAACGTGCACAAAATTTTGGCCGGAAAATCAGAATTTTAGCCATGTCTGTGTTGCGGCTTCAGTAAGTATTAGCGCATCGGTACTGTCTCATTCACACTGCATCACCATACAACAAAAAAGCAGCAAAAAGTAAAGGAAATTTTATTTAAAGTCAGGTTTTGGATAAAATGAAGTTAACTTTTGCACAAGAGCTGGTTTATCACAAACGGAACTGTGTACAGATATATACAAACACTAATAATAGCACAGAGCCAAAAGAGGAGTCTCTGCTCAACCTGCAGAGAGAATACATTAGGCATCAGTTATATTATTAAGCAATACCTGACAGGTGTTGCAACTGCTACCTTATTAATCAACATTGAGTCATCAAGCATTCATGGGCAGCAGATTGAAAATTTCTCAGCAGATTGATGGCTCTTAAACATCACAGGGACACAATTCCATGTCTTATAACTTTAATAAGAAAGCTTGGGGTAATCAGGGTTTACGCTCCTGAGATTCAATTGGCAGCCACGCCAAGGCGAGGCAGCACAACCACTTTATATATAGTGGCTTAAATTGGGATATTGGTCTGTATTGTCACAGATATAGAGGGGTGATAGTTACAAACCCATATAAATTTACTCCCATCTCAGAATATATAGCGAATTAAATTAAGTGAAAAATGGAGTCATAATTAAAACACACCATGACACATTAGACAATTTAGTCAACATAATTTGAACATCTGTGAAAATCTGTTGCGCTCAGCTTGACATTCCCTCACCAGGTGTTATTTAGGAAGTTACAGAAATGACGTGCCCATTGATGAACAAAAAGTCCAAGGGACACAAATCTTACACATTCCACCTCATATATTCCCATGGTATTTTTGCAAATGGATACGTCCTTTGTGCAGTTTTGCACTATTCCTTGCCAATTACTCATATGACATCAGTTGAAACATTTTGCGGTTAATGTGCTACTAAAAAAGAGTTGGAATTCTTTGCAAAAGTCATTATCCGTCTTAATTCCCAAAGACGTGCTTCATCAGATATGTTTAGAACTAGAAAGGATTGTTGAAGAAAGTAATCAGGGCTCGATGCTATTAAAATCGCCAGGTCGCATTTTGCGACCTAGCCAAAATCCCAGGTCGCATTTTCAAAATCCAGCTCGCATTCGTAAATGCCAGGTCGCAAAATTTTCCCGCCAGTTTTACGTGCCTAAACTTGGATTTGGCAACAACCAAATAATGGTCGGATTAACAAGAGCTGCTTTGTATTTGCCAGGTATCTGTTGGGAATTGTAAAAATTCAGCTCGCATTCGTTGGAAATTCTAAGTCGCATTTTGCGACTTGATACGAGCTGACAAAAATCTCAGCTCGCATTTCCAAATTTCAGGTCGCAAATGCGACCTGCAGTTCGTTATGTCGAGCCATGGTAAGCGCTTTGTAGTAGTAGCCGATATTATCCGACCCGGGAATCGAATCAGCGACCCCCATAAAACTGGCAAGCGTGCTAACCATTCAGCTAATAGGCAATTGCCCGTTAGCGAGTAACTAACAGAGGTTCAAATAATTCACCGGAAGCACATCTACAACAGCTTTTTAAAGTAATAATTTTAAGTGTAAAATGTATTTTTGACGAGGTGAAAACGTCTTACTTAGTTAGCCGATTTGGCAAAATACACGAAACAAAACTAGTACAGAAAGTGATGCCGCTGAGGAGTATTGTACTTGTAGCCCCGTTTAGTCAGCCACATACGGGAATACATTACCAGTCACTTGTCACTGTCGGTGTCACTGTCAGTCAGTGGAGGTCCGAGTGAAAATTCGACGAAATCCTCAACGTTATCAGAAGAAATCAGCCTAGGCTTTAGTAAGTCATTCCAATTTAGTGGAAGGCACATTAGCTTACCATCACAATCCAACAAAAAGCAGTCTAAAGCATCGACTAGAGCTTTAGCGTTATCAAGAGAAATCAACCTGGGCGCAGCCATCTTTATAACCTCTGACCCCGTTGTAAATGCTTATTACAAAACATTGCAGAACAACGAGTAAAGAATTTACAAAATGGTATATTTAAGCGTAGTTGAACATAAAAATTCCTAAAAAATATTCTTTACAACACTTTTTCCTTAAAAATTACGTTTTAAAGAACATATCAAAACAATACTCGTCTTAGAAAGACGTTTGTTATTTCTAATTAATTTTTTAAGACCCAGTTGGCGGACATTTCAAAAGATCGTCTGCATCATGTCTGCATGAGAATCTGCTGGTCGGCGCGCTTAGCTTTACTTTAGCTCACTTCGTGTTGTTGTGCGACAGCTTTCGTGTCACTAAGAATGTCACTGCTGTTTTTTGGGTATTGAATTTTATTCTAGGAATCAGTTTCACAGCAGTGGTTGCCAAGTGAGTTGTCCGTTTCCAGTACAGTTTCAGGGATTTGAGACTCGAGCCGCGTGAGGTAAGCCTAACGCCTTAAGGACTAAGACTTAGTCCGGTAAGGGGCAAGGGTAGCCGAAGGCGAATCGGCAGGTTCTTATTCTTGACTCAAAAATCGGGAGTTTCATTGTTGGCGTATCGTCACAATTTCACTGACCTCGTCGGGAGAGTTTTGACTGCCAGTTGAAGAGGCATAAATCTTTCGATGGAGAGAATTTGCTTTCACTTGATAATTATTTTTTGATATTCCCACTTGATTTTGCTAAAAATGAGGACACGTTAGTTTAAGATGTTTTGGGAGGTTTGTTGGTTGCACAGCCACAGTGGTCTTAAAGTTAATCTCCATGTTTTAAGCTTTCTGAATGGGTTGAATTATGAAGATTTACGGCTGCTTGACCACATAGTATACTGGGGAACCCAATGTTCGTCCGCCTAAGCATAAAACCGACTTGCTGTTGTACTCACCGAATTATTCCACTTCAAAGTTATGATCTGAATAGGATTCGATTTAACTCTCACAGATATACCGCATTCATCGATTCGGAAGTTTTCTTTAATTTGTGCCGAGTTATTTCAAATGTGCACTGCCTTCGGCAGCCATTTTATTGTGA
>NMRA01000740.1:37672-147495 GCA_002633005.1 Phoronis australis | reverse complement strand
CTCGAACTCACGACCTTGAGCATAGAGCGCGCGTGCGTTACCACTACACCACCACGATTTCCGACTAATAGCATACTAAGAGACCTACTTGTTTATGGTCCACAGCGTTTGCGCGCGAAACCTACTTCTTTTTGTAATGCTTGTTACACGTTTTGTGCCATCGATTCTTAACAAATTTGTCGTATTTAAAATAGTATTCAAATGCCCAAAAGACCAAATCCGTTTTTTGTGTTGGCAATAATGACGGGATTGCTTTGGAAATCGTCTTAACATAAGGTTTGACAAAGAGAGTATTGCGAATTTCTGAGTGATTCACTAAGGCTTCGATTAAAATTCCCATCTTACCAGCAGCTTCTGTTTTTTCATCGTCACTCAGGTTCCATTTTCTTTAAAAAATGAAGTAAATTTTCTTCTGCACAGTGGAGCAGACGACGGAAACTGAGTCGTAGTGCGCAGCGCCACTGCCGGGTCGCCTGGGATATCGCGGGAGAGCCTGTACTTAACCATAGTTCCGTTACTAATGCGCCGTGTTCCGAATTTGACACTTGAAATTGGATTTGAGCCCCCCCAACACTAAAACTGCACACATTTAAATCTTTTTTCATCCGTATAATTTTAATTACCAGGGTTAATTAATAAACTCAACATTTCCCTACGCTCTTACTGTTTTATTTTTTTGCGGCAGCTAAGGGGGGGCCCGGGGCCTATGAATTAACTAAGGTTAGTTTGGCTCACTAACTTTATGGTTGATGAGAGGAGGAAAATATATCACCGACTCAGAGATTTTTTATTTTGACCAATTGATACAGGGCCTTCCTTCACCTGATGGGAAATTGCCTGTGCCTATTGAGAGGGAAATTTTGTGGGCGAGGGTATAATTCTACTCCCTGTCTGCGTCGATAGCACTGCCAGCAATAATGCTGTTAGATCATAAATTTGACATCAAAGTTACTTTAATTAGAAATGGATTTTCAGTAACCTGTGTAAATTTTTGCCTGTTTATGTGTCTTTCACCGTAACACCCACTTTGTTTAATGGAGGCTTATACTTTAGTAGACGACCAGAATTCAAAATAACTATAGAATTCAACTGTAAATTGAAACCCTGTCGATGCCTGTGAGTGAAAGTTTACTTTTCTATTTTTGTAATACAAGTCGTAAAATCATGATGAATTTCTATGGAGCTGTGAGAACAATTTGTAATTATGTATGTCTGAAATTGGTTACATTCTACCTTAATGGAATTGCACCCCCCCCCCCTGGGAGTTGCAGTCTCATGCTGGCACAGAATTAATGTCAGAGAATCTTATTAAGCTTATATTAACTGCAAATGAGCAAAATCATAGGCCTTTAATTTCCCATGTCTGGCATACAGTAGCAAGAATTGGAAATTTGTTATAAAATGAAAAACCAAACTTATTTTTTGTTTTATGGCAGAGTTGTCACAGCAATAACTTCAAGATGACTATCCCATCCAACAACAATCCCTGAAATGTGGGTTTGGTCATAAAACCCATAATGCCCCTTTAAGAAAGCTAAAGGATTTATTTGTCTGCTGAGCTCAACTGGAAATGTTTATTATGTATCTCAACACTTTCAAGTAGCCAAGCTTAATATCCTTGAATTGATAATTTATTAAACCCCTGACCTTTTGATAGCTCAGCTGATTTGACAAATTGCTATCAGAAGATCTGCACTCAGTTGACATTTTTCAAGTGGTGAGGTAATGTTGCTGTCAATGCAAGGATTGATGGTTTGACAATCTTAGTGAGTAATTTGCACTGTTTACGAGTTTCTGAATCATTGGGCTTGAAATGCATGAATTTCAAAAATCCTGAGCTGCAGGCGACTTTGTGTTTGAACTAAACATTCTTACTGTCTATTCGTAAGGAACCATGTGACAATATAGTGAGTACCAACCATATAAGTTTCTTTTTTGAAATAATGTCCTCAGTATTCATTTTTGATGGGTGATATTTTCATTGTTTAACAAAAATAAAAATTCTGAGATGCTGTTCCATAGCCATTGACCCTAAATGAGCAAAATTTCCTGCCAATTGACTCACAATCTTCAAAAAGTGTTGAACATTAAAAGGCTAATTTGTAAATGGCAGATAAGATTTTGATACCAGTAATTGAAATGACTTGTCAACTTGCATATATTTAGAACATACTGAATGATGCTGTGGGAGAAATATGTTCCTGGAATAGATGAAGAATTTTTTAAAACTAATTTTTGAAGATAAAACAATATTAATCTTGGCACTTTCAAACTTATGGGTTATAATCAACGTCCATTTTTGTGGATATAGACTGTTGTGTAATTAGATCAAGACAAAATTGTAGATTTTTAAATCGACCAAGTTAGCTGTGGTGAGTCTTCTCATTGTTCAGTCAAGATCCACGGTTTTATGTGTAATGAGGAAAACTAATTGACCCTTTTAAAATATCTAGACAAAATGTTATACCGCAAAACCTGGGCCAAAACAATCTCATTGGTCTTCCAAATGCCCCAGGAACAGGAATACTAATAAAATAAAAGAATAAAAATATGAAATAAACAACTAGCGTCAAGTAATAAATAATTATAAATTAAATAAATGTGTGACTGACACAGTGATATGAGGACTTGAAAGTCAATTTCGGTAGACTAAAAATACGAAACTAAAACAAGAAAATGATTCATTCTTAATGAATTGACTTTTCTCAAGGCGATTATTTAGGGAGTTGATTGCAGGAAGTGGTGGCTCTAAACATACTATAGGTGTGTTGCCTTATGTAGTTGCCAAGTGTAATGTTTCTTCAAAGTTATCTGTTTGAGTGCCAATGCGACTTTCCAAGATATGCCATGCCAGGCGTGCATACGACTGACTGTATTTACTGGCCGTTTGTCCCTGGCCATAAGCCCCTTTTAGCCGGCAGAGATGAATTAGAGTAGTGTACTTTTTGTTCAAGCAACATTTTTGTTTGCTCCACTGCATGATTATAGTGCGTGGTAAATATTTTTAACCAAAATCTTGTCGTAACTCCTAACTTTTCATTTTCACCCAGAATTTCCCAAACTGCTTAGGCATGCAACGGTCGGAGATTAAAACGAGGTCTCAGTCCCGATCGGCGTCAGATCCTGGCATGAGACAGAAACGGCGCCAATCAGATGCCAAGTGGAGAGCAAACATAGCTACTTGTTACCATACACTCAAGCAAATTATAGAGAAAGGAGACAGGACGGGAAAGAAGAAAACTTCAAAGGTATTTTGACTGGAGATTGGTTGTTTGACAAATTTCAAAAGCTTACTTTTTAATTCAGACTCGGAAATGTTGAACTTTCATTCTGTTTTTAATTGCCACTGTGAATGCTTTGTATTACTCATAAAACTGTTAATTCGTTTCTCGTCTTTGCTCACTCATTTTGCAATTGAGACAAGCAGTGAAACCACTCAAATGCCATTCTGTTTAAAAAAAACAAAGTCCTGTTTGCAAAGTCCTATACTTAAAAGTATATACCTATCACCAGAGTATCATGCTCATTCTGAGTTGAAATCTAAAATCATGGGATTGAGAAACAAAAAATTAAGGTGCCTGCTTGATCTGTCACATACAGGAGCTACATTGGGATCATACTTCATTCGCAAGAGTCAAAATAAACTTTGTTGGGTGAATATCTAGGCAAGAGGGTTTCATGTGTTTCTGGTGCTTAGGTTACGCGAGATAAGCGCTTTCAAATTTCATTATTTTTAGGTAGTGACAATTTGCTCTAGTTTATTTCTTAGCTATCTTTTGATCAATTTTTATGTCATAAAGAAATTGAAATCTAATACAAATGAACTTCAAATCTAAGCCAGGGATTTTTTAAATTGATTTTAACATAAGTTATTTCGAAATGAAGTTGGGAATTTTGACTGAATGTTGTGTATTTGCCAAATATCAAAAACAAAGTACAGAAAACAGTATTTGACAATGGCTTCATTATCATGATTACCTATTGGTGACTTAAATAAGTCTGTTGGAAGATTTTGAAATCTGTGACGGCATTTTTAGAAAGGCCTCCAAGAAAAAAATGAACTTCTTGGGAAAATTTAAATATTTTTTAATAAAAAATAGTCACTCTAAAACAATTTTCTTTGCTTTTTCTCAAGTTGTAGGTCATGGTTAAGTCTACATATACTAAAGTGATTTTAAAGAGGAACACGGGGAAACAAATAGTGTAACTATCTACCTCCCTTGTCCGTTCTTATGTCTATCTATCTTTTAATCGTGTTTTTTGTACTTAACACTTAATAGTTATGCCTAGCCTTTTGCTCTACAACACAGCTCATAGTACAACCCAGACAAAACAGATTACCGATGAAAACTGTTAACCAATACATCACTAAAGCTGATTTTTTATTTTGAAAGTACATAACATAGCAAAGACAGAATAAAGGAAGTACAGCTTCAAATATAAACATGGGTGCATCAAATGTGAACAAAGGTTTTTATTGTAGAGTGCATCATGTTCCTCGCTTTTTATTTCTTGTTGATTTTCTTCAGGCTATGATTCTTGAAGAAACTAGCAGACAGTTGAGCAATTTGGAAGATTTGGTAGGAAGGCTGTTGAAGTTGAAAGGTAAGTTATTCAACTGTGGGCACTTTCCTTCTTTAGCTGCATATTGTTTGAAAATAAGCTTGGATTTTATTAAGTGTAAAACCACACATAACAGTGCCTTTGATAATCACTTAGTGATAATGAATGTTAATTCTGACATGTAGTGACTTAAACAACTATAGTTGGTTCTCACTTGTTATCTTGTAGCGTCCCAAATGGAGGGTGAGACTAGTCACTTGACACTGGAAAATATAAGGAGTGCATTTCTGTGCCAGCTTCAAGAGAAACGCAACAAGTGCGTAAATTTTACCAAATCATGTTGACTAGAGCAAGTAGGCAGCAAATGGGCCAGATGGTGGATTTTCTGAAGCTATTTTTACTCGAAAATACTCAGGATGGTCTTTACAGGCATGGTAGTAGTTACTAATGTAGTTTAGTTATTAATTTCGTAAAGTTGCTGCTATCATGGTAGGGAGTATTTTCAAAATTAATTTTAAAGGCGTATGTGAATTAGCTTTAAGCTGATTTTGGACGTATCATATATATGTGAACAGGCGGATGTGGATCCCTAAGTACCGTATGATAATCTCCAATTTCCATGCAACGTATGCAGCACCAAATTAAACGTGTTGTCTTTTTGGTGCTCAAGATTTGTTCCACAATTGCCATCAAACAATGTTTTAAAAAATTCTGGGCGTTCACAAAAATGCTAGAAGTCCTTGAAAAGTGAAAACAGGCAGTTTTTGCAATTGTTTTTCTCTCTCTGGCATTTGTGAGATTTTACTTTTAAGCTGCAATAACCAAGTTTTCTAACTCTATAGCCACAAGAGCAGCATGTCCTTTAAGGCTTTTAAGCAGTGGCTTGATATTTTCATGTCATTTTTAGTCTGTGCATGCATTGCAGTCATGAATCTTGCATCACCAAAGATACGCAAATGAGATGCACCACCACTGACATTTTTCCATGGTTACATACTAAATTCTCCTGAATGTGAAAAATAGTTCTTTCATTCATGAAAATATGCTGGTCAGTGGTCTCTCGATGCATTGGAATAAGAAACATCACTTACTGAGTTCTTTCATTGCAGAACCTGTTCATTTCCTCAACCAATGATGAGTACTGAAATATATTCTGATTATGTAATCCAATTATCAGGTCTACCCAAGCCTGCATGATAACATCAGATATCACCCTGTTATGACCAGAACACAATAGCCCAGCAGATGTTGTCAGCTGTAACAGAGGCTGGCTTTGAATACTGAACCACCTGGGCTTTACTAACAGATATTCACTGATCATGATAAGTGAAGGCATACAAGTTCTGTTATGAAATATATCCATGTTTCAAATCCTAAACTGAAACCTCCAACTAATTCCAAAGTACTGTTTATAACTTTTTGTATGCTTGCAGTAAGTTACAAGGCCGGACTAAATCTAGCTCCCAAGAGATAAGAAAAGCCAGAAAGACGTACATCTGCGGCCCGCTTGTTTCTACTGCAGTTGAACCAGTTTATGTCGATAATGAGGGATGGGGCTACTACAACGTGCCAGCTGATGGTAGACAGTATGTGTTGAGTGACTCTTCAACAGTTCAGGCCTTTCCCTTCAAAGTAGAGACAGTTGTAGGGGGAAACTCTGCTGATGAGTCTGTCTCTTCGCAGCCGCAAGCCTTTGAAACATGCACAACTTGTGAGGAGGTATAATTATTATTCATCTGTTTACGTGAATCAAGAGCTTGTTCATAGTGAGATAAGGTAGATTAATCATTATGTTTTTTGACTTGTAGCATGTGTTTTAGATATAGTTATTGTAGTAATCAGCTTTCGATTAGTGAATAAATTTTGTTTTCACCCATCAACAGTAGTTTTCTTGCATTAATCAGCTCTACAAAAGGTGAAATTAGAGATAAATTCAATTAGCTCTGTGGAGTCTATTATCTAACCATCAAAGCGATAAAACCTTGTGGATAATGTTTTTTGGTTTGAATCTGCACTGACTGGCATCATGATTGAACAAATCATACCCAGCCGTGATACAACATACAGTATACGTATGAGCTGGTTACTTTGTTTTAGAAAAAAATGTGAGCATGTATGAATTGACTCACACGGACTCGTGCCAGTTAATGGAGGACCTATGGGCCATGATAGTTTTTTCGTTCTTGCTTTCAGTTTTAATGAGGCCATTGTCCCGTGCTAAGCAATCATAGTGTGTCAGTAAAATTACTTTTGCACCATTGACGTGGGGCACACTATCTCTGCTTTGGTACAAATTTTTTAAAAAATAAATATTTCAAAGTTTACTTAGAGAAATTTTTAACAATGGAATTGTTTAACAGCTTCTATACTTATTGATTCATCGACTAATACATTCACTGAAAAGGAAAAAGTGAGAAAGTTAATGTGACAAATGGACGGTAGATTTGCTGCAAACGACGTCTTCCCCTATTTTGCTGATTCACGCTTAGAACAACTGAATGTGAATGCGATGACTAGCAACCAATGAGGAGTGCCAACTTTTTATTCAGTCAGTCAAGCTATGCAATACGGGCGTACCGCCAGGCGATCACACTGAATATGCCGTTCGAGAGGAAGACTGTTCTAGTGGATTTGTTGATGATTGGATGAAGGAATTCTCTACACCAGCCAAGTCACAGGTCAGGCTTCATTTTGTTGTTGGAAGATTAATTAGTAATAATTAGTTGGTATTTTATTTATTCTTTAATTTTATCCCATTGTTATGATGAAGGGCCAACAATTTCATGGTGGTTGGAGTAACATCCAACTCCATGAAAAGAGGTTTTTGAAATAAGTCGCTTGGCTACAAATGTGCGAGCATTATGTTCATATGCATGAAAAAAAATTGTGAGCAAGGGTTTCGAATATGAATAGTTTAATGGACGAAAATTAAGCACTTGTATAAGATGAATCGAGACATGGAACCCTGCTAAGGAAGGTAAGGGTTGCCTAAGGGTGACGTGAGACGCACCCCAAAAAATTTCAAATTTTAGTGTGGCTAACTTTGCAACATTGCCCGGAAATGGCCGGTCAAGTTCAAACGAAAGTTCCAGATACTGTGCTTATGCACTGTTCTTCAAATCTGTGCCAGGAATTGTTCTCAGATTGCTTATGTTTGCATTAAGGGCTATCAAATAACATTGCTTTTGAGATTTTATGAAGAATATTTATTAGGCCTATAAAATCGAAATAAAATGATTATTTAGAAGACTTATTTTAACGAAGGTTGTTAGATTTCATCTTGAACATTTTTTCAGAAATTTTTCATCTATACAATTGATTCCATTGGTTTGCTGTAAATAATGTACTTTTTATTTGTGTTATTTTACTAAAAGATATGGTCACATGAACCTGTTACTTAATTGTATATTGGTAAAGTCGAAAATCACATTTTCCAAACTTTATATTTTGAAGAAATATCTACTTTTAGTTTTACCGAGTCTTAGTAATGGTTTATAGATTGCTGGACTTGGCTATAACATTTCACATAACTTTAAATTTACGTGAGACTTAATAAGCCAGCTTTATTTTTAACTGAATGTCTAAATAACTATAAAATTTGACATTCTAGAGGCACATATTATTTTCTTTAAACCAGAAAGTCTGAAGAATTCGATTTTTGACTTTGTACCAGTATGCCATCAATTGGGTCACGGAACCATGTCTATTTAGTACAATAAAACAAAAGGTACATTGTGAGCAAAACAACAATGAGTGATTTACCACCAATGTTTATAAATTCTACTACATTACCCCCTAGAGAACCGTTTCATATCTATGTTCTATGCAATGCCATATATTATATACACGCAAGAGTAAGAGAATGAAACTACCCGGTAGATTCCACCACAACCTGATTGATATACATTCTGGCACCTCAGTATGTACTGAAACGGATCATTTTCAAATGCCTGGGATGGCTGTGGCTACTGGGCAGCAAGTCAAAAATATGTCTTTGATATTTTTCAATGTTTTGTAATTATTTACTTTGCACCTGAGATTTTATCTTCTGAGCAATTCATAACATGCACAAAAATACAAGACAGTATAAAGTTCAAGCGTACTACTGCTTCAGAGCTTGCGACATATAAATCAATTTTTTATTGGATACAATGGTTTTGAGCGAAGTCTCGGTCATGAATACGGGTGAACAATTTCGGTTTTAAAACACGAGCGAAGTCTTGGTCATAATTGCAAGTGCAATTTTGGGCGATTAACTTTCCCCTCCGAACAACTCACTATAGTTATCATTACTGACGGTGACTAAGTGCTCATGAAATAGTTTGTAAGCCACTGCACATCACACTGTATGTAATGATTTGGAGAGTGCTATAATTTGAGTCTGTCCTAATGTTTTGCCAGACATACTGCATTGGTGAAAGATCATTCATCTAAATGGATGAAATAGTTGTTTCAGTGGTGCCTGGGAAGAATCAAGGCTTTTACTTTTTTCAGAGTGGTGGTTTCACTCCTATCAAATTATCCAGTCCATGGAAATTGTTTCCGCGATTTGAAGATTTGTCCAATGAAGTAAGTATTCAGGTGCCGTTGAGCAACCACTTGTTTCATGTTTTATTGCCTCTTTCAAATGAAGTTTTCATCTGCAGTTATTTATAATATACTTGTCCAGATTAACTCCAGCAATGCTGAAGTCGATTAAGTCAAAAATCAGAGGTGGACGGCTGAACATGGGCATAATGTAATTTTGAGAAGTCTGGGTGGATCAGATGTTTACAGTCAATGAGCCGGACTCCTGTGTTAGTGTTGACAGCAGGAGAGTACGGTTATTTTCCCACTCAAGAGATTGTACTTGCTGGTTACTCAAAGATTTCTAAGCTAAATTTAAAATCAATTTGTCTCCAACAAGAAAAAGAAGGAACATTTTTTTAGTTTTGCTGTTGGGGAAAACTTTGTAACTTGTCACATGACAAAACGAACCTCTTTTATGATAAAACTAAAGGTATTTGACATGCCACTCTAGAGGAAATGTAAGGTACTGAACTGGATTTTGTATTTTATTTATATATCAATAAAATAAAATAAAACCTGTTGGTGATTGAATTCTGCAACAAAATAAAATGATGTTAGTAAGAAGTAAAAGTCATTACTGCTGAATATTAAAATGGGTCTGATTAAGAACCTTCAATTTCACATGGACAGGAGCTAGTGTGTTGAACTAAAAGTACCCCCCGTATGTATTTTTGTTCATGGTTTTGCCCTAAAAATGAACAGCACAATGATGCTGTTTTAATGAGAACAGCAATGAAAATGTGGAAATTCTGTTTCGATCGTTTTTTACTATATATCTAAACAAGAAAACCAGATGTATCATAAGAAAGGTAGTTTATGTAGAATCACCAATGACTAGTTGCTCACCTTCACCTAGACTTCCCTCACTACCATGTCACTCCATTAAGTCCATCCACTGCCCATATTGTGATGCCAGAAATGTACAAAAAAATGACACTTAGCCACGTCAGTAATTTTTGTAACAATTTTAGTGGTTTTGTTGACAACAGAAATATATTAATGAGTGATTTGTTGAGTGCATGATGCACTTGAACACAAAAATGTTCGCTGCATAAAATGAGCTGAAGCAGTTGTCATTCAGTCCCTCAGAGCTCGTTCTTTGAGTGTATGTATGCAAGGGTCAGTGAATGACAACCTGGATATAATGTGAAAGTGATTTCTGGGGCTGTCATATTTTTTTAAGTCACAAACTCTAAGTGCTACTTTAGTGCTTGCTTAACTTCACTCAGTGTATGGCACTTAAGGTTAATGATCCTTTCTGCAACTGAACACACACTCAGAAACCTTTGAATTTCCAAATATTGTATATTTATATGCAGTGAGGCGATGAAATTTAAATGAATCACAAACACTTTCCTCAGGCACTACAATTTATTGAACTATTTAAATGAAACTAATTAGTGATTTTTTTCCTAGGAAACGGCTGATTTCAGTAATGATGATGTTGCTGTTGACAGCCTGTTGTGTAAGGAATCGTTTGAACACTTGGACCTAAGCGATGAAGATGAGGAAATATGGTGATTGTATAACCAGTTTTGAATTACCTGTGTGTGCCAAGGTGCATAATGTGTGGGGCATGAAAGAAGCTCCGCTCCATATTATTTAAAGATTCTAACTTTATATTTCATAAAAATAACTGCACTTTGCAATGTCTGCCACCCAAATTCACACGTCTTAAAAAATGTTTAAATTTGGCTAACTTCAAAAAATCACATGCAAAACTTTCACATATTACTGCTTTATGCAGTGTTGTCCAAAATGCTCTTAGGATTTATTTGTAAAATGTTCTAAAATGTTTTACCTAGAATCTTAGTGACAACTATTTTGCCAAATATCTACAAAACTATACATTTTATCCGAGTAAAATTTTTTAAGTTGAAAGCTGTAGATTTTGTTTACTTTTTCCAGTCTGCCATTATTTGGGTCAAATGACCACGTCTTTTAGTAAAACTTAGCAAAAAAAGAAAGGTGCACTTTGGATAGCAAATTAATGGTGTTAGCAACATGACAAAAAATTATTTTATTTTATTTCATATGTATGTTTGAGACAGACCTCAAAAATTGATGATGTTATTGTTAATCTAAAATGTATTTATCTTATGGTGTTAAAGCTACATCAATTTTGTATGTGAAAACCACAATTCTCATTAGTTTTCTTAGGTAAATGCTTACCTTAAATTCCACTAAGTTCGTCAAATTTTCCTTTCAGTCGTAAAGTATCAAGTGGTGCTCGTAAGAAGGCCGTCATCATCAGCAGCAGCAGTAGCAGCAGCAGCAGCAGCAGCAGCAGCAGCAGCAGCAGCAGCAGCACATCTGGGATGTTCAGTAAAGGAATATCTAGATGTAGACGGAAACTGGAGAGGTGGGTGTATAGTGTGAAATGTGTGAGGCTTTAGTGATTAGTGTGTGTTCCTAGGTCTGTTACTATATCACTTAGTAATATTACTATTCTTGAATATTACAATTGTTCCTCAGATTAGTACAACACAGAGGTTAATGTATTGAGCATTTTAAAAGGGTGTACCAGCTAATTTGTGCTTTCGTAAAGAGGCCTGTTTATCGGGGTTTCTAAATATCCGAAGTCCTTAAGTGTGTGAAGTAAAGCTATCATTGCGTTACTGATGGCTTAATTTCACAGCAATAAAACAGTCAGGCTAAAATAGCCTGTGATTTTTCCAATTGTTTGGCTTCTGAAATTGAGTAAGGATAATTTTCCGTGATGCAGCTACTTGCGCAAGAAAAGCAACACCGTGCGTGAACAAGTTGTGCTGAGCAGCCCATGGCCACACCCATGGTGCATGCATGCGGTGCTGTTCCTTCATCTTGTTGGACTAAACATTAGAATGCACTAATGAGTGAGTGGGATATTATAGGTCATGCAAGCAGTACTGTCCCTAACCTCGTTGTATCTCAATCTTACCATGCAGGAGCTCTGAGAGAAAAGACATAATATCTAATACAACCTTTATAATAGGGAAGTTAATTTTTCTATTTTACAGAACAGTGAGTTGGCAAATGCATCTGATAACCTCTTCTTGCACTATTTCTGCAATAGTCCGTTGTACTGGTGTTTTTCAAATCTTCCAAATGTAATAGTTGTTGTTACAGAAGTTACCCAGACCGTGACATTGTTAGTGACCACTTACCTCCACTTGCTGACGTAAGCCACTCGGATGACAAGCATTTTGATGGGTAAAATTGACTATGAAATATTAGGATAAATTTATGTTATGCTCTTTTATATATGATAAACCTGACTCCGTGATGAGATTTTTCATATTGAATTGCTCTCTTGTAGAGAGAAACTGCGACTTAAGTTGTATTAGTATCTTTTCTTTGAATGCAACGCATGCTAAGCAATGTGTCACGGGTTCACTTACAAGAGCAGCGACTGCAGTTTAATCATATATTGTACGACATATCAACCACACAGCCAAACTTCACAAACTCTAATAAAACACTGAATCAAACCACAAGATCTCCAGAGAACCCGCATGCATTTGCCTATCAATGACTATAGCCAACAAATATCTTCACAAGGAAGATCATAATGTGAATAATGACTCGCATTACACACTTCCCCCTACAGAAAAATGACGTCCCGACACTGAAAGTAAACTGCACTTGCCGGTCTTATTATTTACAGTAAATCGTGAACCTGTAACACACAGATTTGCTAATTTCCATATTTTTTTCTGAAAATTAAAATAAATGTTATTTTGCTACCCTTGTGTTTATGATTTCCCACTGTGCATTAAATAGTGGCTGAGTGACACCTGTCCAGTAAATAACGAGCAAGGCATCTAGTACTTAATGCACAATGTTTTATGAAATGCTGTTAAATTGGATAATTCAGTTAATATTTCTCATGCATTCAGGTACTATTACTTCTATCGTCAAGTGGCCAATCAGTTGAGGCAATACCTGTCTGAGGCTGACATGGATGACCCCAAGGTTACCACAGTGATCAAGGAGATGTGGGAGGACTTACCTGTCGATCAGAGGAAAACCATGGTTACAATGGCACTGGTGGAAAGCTCCCAAAGCAGTGATGGACTGAGTGATGACTTAAAAGATGTATGCCTGTCTCCTATTGATGAGACGTTTCTATCCGAAGAAGGTACTGCATCACTGGTGGATTTTAGATAAAATGGTTCTTGGCTGGCGTATCTTCTGCTAATGTGTAGGGGTACAATTTCTAGTTCTCGAGAAATTTGACAAGATATTGTTCAATACTTGGTTACAAATTGCAAGCATTTGAAATATTTATTCTCCCATGACTGATTGAACCAAAACTACTGATAATAATTTTGAAAGGTGAGTTGGACCAGATTTATGGACATTTAACCTGAATAAACTGTGTGAATAATGCGTTTTATGTAAACGTAGGTACGAATTCACATAGATGCTAATTAATTCATTTCATGCCATGATACTTGTCAGTCTTCTTACACACTCCATTTTATTGTACATCAGCTTGGTAGTGTCTGACTATTCTGGAAATTCTAGTGTTAAGAAGCATCTTTACCTAGTACCAACTTCCAGACATGGTTCAGTTCTCATCTATTGCAGACACACGTCCTTATGCACTGGAGGCCATACAAGGACTTCTGCAGGGGGACCAGGAGGCAACAGGTGGCATTGTCATCAAGCAGGAACCGATAGAGGAAACTGATCAAGGATCTGATGGGTTGGGTTTGTTGCCAAGCAACAGTGAAGAGCGTGAGCAGTCACTTGACATCAGACAATACTTGGCTAAGTATGTGCAGGTGAGTGACATGTTTAGAGGGAGCGTTCAGCTAGTAGACAAAACCTGAAATGCATCACAAAATCCTGCAGTTTGCTATAAGTTATATAGCCACGCAATATGTTTCTTCTTGGACTGTGAAATGTGATTCAGTATTCTTAGTTAAAATGAATTGCAATGAGGTCACAGTCAGTCCAAAGTTTGACCTTAACAGCTTGTTGGCAGACTTTTTACCATTAGCTGTCATAAGTTATTTTGAAATATGTGGTGCCTAATCCACAATATGATTGACTTGATTTTTCTGTATTAAAAGTAGGAGAACAGGCTTTGTGGAGTCTAGGCCAGGTGGAACTGAATAGGACACCTGTAGGATTGCCCCACTGTCAGCAAATTCTTAACTGAAGTAAAACCAAATAAAGCAGTTTGTTTTCATATACCCGTGCACTGTCATATATACTTATTCATCACCAGGTGCAAACAGGTGGTAGTCAAGAGACCTCTTCATGGATTCCTGATGATGAGAAAGGTCCTATGTGTACAGACGATTCACCAATGGTAACAGGATTAATGTATTAATTACATGCAGCAGCACCTGACGTACAATTCTAAAGTGTCATCTAATTAACAAATTTAAACGGAAACAAAATGTTCTTCATGCCATGAGTGACTGTAACATGTACAGATTGCCACACCAAGACTAGCCTTAGGCGGCGAGGAGCTTTACCCAAGCCAAGCAGCAAGTCAAGCTTTATTTCTTAAAGACATGCCCCATGAGTATACATAAACCTTTGTTAGGTAGTACCTACTGGGCTTGTAATTACTTCAAACAGATTAGGTTTATTGCACTGGAAACACAAAGGGTGGTAATGATGGAGCTGTCTGCTGGTGACTTGGGTGAGTGGGGTGTAATGTACATGCAATTAATAAGTTGTGTCCAAAAAAATTCAAGCAATCTCACCCTTGAAGCCCCTCTCCCAGCACATTCCATGCACTCTGACAAGCATCATTCAAGCGTGACCTTCTTAATAGTTTTTCCTTTTTTGCATTAATTTAAAATATCTGGAGTATTGCAAGGACTTGAGATGATATAATACCCTCTTATTTTTGTGACAGATTACAACTAGGCAGATCAATATCATTGATAGGTGTTACACCTAACATGAATTAATTTTATATACAAAACCCAAGAAACAATTCTAATTAGGTGTTTTAACAAAAAAAACAGTCATCTGATGAAATGTAAATTACTGTTTCCCTTATTAACTATTGTTGCAAAAATAAATGAAGGAGCAGATTCAGTGGTCAATTCCTGTAATGGTTGTTACATTAATTTTATAGCTGTCGCAAGCGTCCCTCACCAAGGCCAGAGTGGCCACTGTCCACAACACGTCCATAGAGGGTAACAATGACCACGTAGTACCTTCACAACTACTGGAGATAACAGAGAGCGAGGACTCACAACAGTCTTTACTGGTACGATGTCTAGGTTCAATCATTATTAAAGATAATTAACTCTTATTTTAATTTTGTTTTTGGTGGTTCTGTTCATGTGTCTGAAGTGTTTTTTTTTGTGAAATTTGTCTTATGTAAACCATTGTTTAGGCACGTTTTGTGGGAACCCTATAGCGAGTTGCCTCTGTAGCATGCATGCACCTGGGGTGGGGGGGGGGCTCGAATTTTTGATGATGTGTACCTTTTGTTGACGAAAAAGGCATCAGGACTAAAAAAACGGGGTACCATCTTGTGAACTGTGTGTCTGCGCCTTTTTGGTGGACTTTGTCTCGTTTTCTGGGACTTTTTGTTTCTCTGAGCCCCCCCGCTGGGGCGCGCATGTGTAGTGGTAACCCGGCGTGACCCAATGAAGTTCACTTGTATAATTGCTGTGATTGGAAGATACTCCATTGCACGATTCACCAGTTGAAAGTTTGTGGTTTTGGCTTCACCTAGCGCTGTGTGGTATTTTAAGTTGTAAATAGCAAATGCAAAAATGTCAAGTGACCTTTAAAAGATACTTTCACTTTCGAGTGAAAAAACTTAGACCTCAAATCAATCTAGTTTTAAACTTATTCCCAAGTTACAATATGCTCTTTCAACACGTAATCAAGTGCTTTCAAAATAACCTGAACTATGTAATCTTCAAAGTAATTTTTGGTAGTGCTCTAACAAAATGGCTGCCACAGTCGAATGGCATTAGACTTCCTTTTTTGAATTGTCAGTAAAAACAAAAATTTATGAAACGTTCCTATTTACTTACTGATGTCTTGATTGATGAAAATCTTTCTTCATTCTCAATTTGTGAAAATAGTGTAAATGGTGTCATTTTCAACGAGCCAAATTTATAGACGATATTAGTAATGCCGCATTGCCAACCACTGTGTATCATGAAACATAACGTGCCATCTAGTGGCAGTAAAAATATTGTCTAAAAATAAATTACAGCAAAATCTCACCAATTTTTAGTAGAACTACACAATATGGCCAACAGCTGAAATTTAGTTTTCTCATTCTTTTCATAGAAAATATTTTTCCACCACATTAATAGTTTATTTTGTTCAAATTTCATATGATATCCACCACCACACAAAATTTCGAAAACTTTAGTTTACACTTGCCACCATGTAAAATGAAAAAAGGTCAAATATGGCAATTAGTTTTGTCCCAAATTGGTGAATTTTTTTAGTTTGTTTTATTTTTTTCCACCACAATCCCAAAACTAACCTTAGGCATCATAACAAACTATTGTGAAGCAACAAATCAATGCTTTTACATTTGCAGCAGACAAGTCCTTGGCGCAGTATTGGTCTGATTGATAGTGTAACTGGAGACGAGTGACTGCAGCTCACTCATGTCTACCATGCAAGTATTCTGAAAAGAGGCGCGTTACTTGTCAAGTGACAAACAAGTGAAGCCTCATCTGCTGGCAACGTGGACGTTCGTACACATCGTATGTTTCTGCAGACTCTTTTTTTAGAAATGACAAACTTTCAAAACAGACCTTTATTTTGGTAAAAAAGTGGTTTTGTTCCTGGGTACAAGAATTTTAGTATTAATTCTGAAACCTATTAGCTTACCTAACATTTCTGAAGACAGTCATGGTATCCTACAGGTGTTTAATTATGAAACCCGAGTAGGTTTATATCAATGCTTAGGCCTTCTATGACATATAGCTTACATGTATTTGGTCAGGACAGTGTTATGAATTAAAATGTTTGAGATTATCACGAACTTAACGCGTGAGGAGCAAAGCATTTTCATTTAGTTGTTGATGTAAGCCCAGGCACCTCCACTTCTGCAATCCTGGTCACTCAGCTAGCAGATCTGTGTAAATCATTGTACATGTGTTTTAGTGTAAGACTTTCTTGATAAAGTTACTCCATGTTTTGTGAGGCTCATGCGGCTCTGCAATCAAATGTTACAATGAGTTCGCTTTCTAACTGTTACAATTTGATATTAACATTATTAATCATTAACAATAAAAAAGTGTAATCTTTACTTTGAATTACAAATGAGTTATCAGGTTTTAGAGACAACAGCGACAATGCGATTATGAAGATTTTATTTTTAGAAACATTTCAAATGTACAAGGAGCACAAAATTGAATGATTGTGACTTTCAAAACTTCCGTTGTAATTAGCATGTCTGCCAGTCATATAAAATAATAACTCCGGATCGGGAAAGATATGTCAAGCCCGAGAACCCTTTATTAATGTCTCAGTTCATGTAGAATCGCAAGTACAAAATATGCTTACTTATAGACGATACAAAGCTGAATTCATTTCATGAACTCCACAATGGATAGTTGAAATAATTGAGTACAAGATGTCTTATCATAATGTTCACAATACAACACTACACACAAAATAAGGCCATCACACTTAACAATACTAATCAATTCTCGAGTCATGAATTTCAAATACAATAAAGCTTCAATGTATACTGTGAATTCACAGAAAAAAATCATAAAATTTGAGTAAACATTGACAAAAACTTGAAGACTGACTAGTATATGGTGAAGACTTGTCAATTTCAGACCAATAGTTGATAGATGGTTACTCTTCATTTTTACTCGATTCCTATGCTGAAATATGTGCCAACCATCTGATGACAGCTGCACGCTACACGAAGCGCAGAGGATGAAGTAAGTTTTTAATTTGTTGGGAAATTTGACTACTATAACACATTGAGTCCATAATTAAGATATCTTTACCATATATTTGATTCATGAAAACAAAAGTATAAACTGATCCCGAGGGTGATACCAAGTCATGTGGACAGAGGTAGAGCAATACTACACGAGACTGGAGGCAATATTGCACAAGGCTGGAGGCAATATTGCACGAGGCTGGAGGTAAAACTGCTCTCTGTCAAAATTCTCTGATACGCCCAAGAGATTGCCCTATATTTGTTGTTACACGACCTATGATAATGTTTCTTATGTTTTTTTGTCTCTTATTAGATAACCTTGTGATTACCTACACCGATGCGTTGACATTTGCGCACTTCGTGATCAGGGTTAATAGTTTCTACAGTGTCTGATAAGATCATGAATAGCGACATCTGACGTCTAGATGGCATGACTGAAAAGTAACTTTCTACATCAAGTTGGTCAGCATTGGACTATATCCTAATTTGTATCACGTTTCAACCAATCAGAGGACAGAAGTATCAGAGGTCATGTCATAATTATAAATACCTTAAAATTTGGCACATAATACAAACAAGATGTTAACCTTCATGAAAGTCGTAAAAGCAATTAAAAACTGACAATTGTATAATAATTGCACCTTTTGTTCCTGTGAAGTGAATAAACCACACCATCACACAGGATTGAATCACGGCAACTTACTTGCCAGGAGTATTTGAGCCAGTGTTGGCACTAAAACTAAAATACAAACTGCCTGTCTTGTTATTGAAATAAACCAATCAGCAAACTCTGATGTGGATTAGATGAAGCACACAAAGCTCTAGACTTATATAACTAACACAGTCTAAAGAATTATTAATATTAATTGTGATCAGCAATTACTAACAAGACTAGTTTTGTTAAAGCTTTAACAAGTTTTCATTGTCCCTAATGGAGCTAGAAGACTGCTAGTAATTCACCACTGTGCATCACACATCCTACTTCATTTACAAAGACCTGTGATTGCCATACAATACAAGTACATGTTACCATGACAACATGCTACTGACCATTACCGGGGGACAAAGGCAGGTTCACAATTTCAAGAACATCTCATGGACTAAAATGTCTGCAAATGCACTGTGGATGTTTGAAAATGATCATCACTGCATGGTGTCTTTAAAAGCACCTTGGTTAGAATTGGATTCATCAAAGTCTGACACATAAATGCTAAGAAAATAAACAGTTCACAGCCATATCTATCAAAAGAATTAACAGTGCAACCAAGGACAGGTTTATGCATCACTACACCAACAGTCCTTTGATTAGAAAGTATGGAGGAAGTGGATGGCAAAATGAGACAATTTGATTTTAAGTTAAAAAGTAAATCTATAAAAATTAGGAATGCGTAAAATGTAGTACAAAACAAAAATGCACATCTCACATCAATGTAGTCTTGGAACAATTTGCACAATCGACATTTAACCGGGTGATATACAAGAAAAAAACAAAAAAAAACAACACTGATAACAGATAAAATCACAACGCCACATGATATATGAACTACAACTGTTTGATATTATGCTATGTCATGGCCGCAACATCGCATGAAATCAGAAACACTACTGACAAAGCAGAATATGATCCACATCAGCTTCTATTCACATAGTACCCTTGGAAACTCTATGCAGAAGTTACTGACAGGAACACACTTTGAGCACGTTCACATTTACAATCATGATTCATGTGTCTGCGCACTGTAGGCCATTCTTAATGTAGAACAATGAATATTCATTACTCTCTGAAACGAGGCTTGAACAGCATGAGGGATTGTTTACATTCCACTCATGTCTAGCACAAAACGAAGTTCATGTACAAGTACCAAATTTACTAGACAGGTCAACTTTTTTCACTAGTACTGGCTGTATAGTAATGTAGTTAAAATACTATCTAATGCCACGTTCATTCTTTTCTCACAGGAAGCAAAGGAAGACAGGCAATAAAATCATGATTGTAAAGTAATGCATTTGCTACTTATCAACACTATTACCTTCACATCGGTACCCCGTGGTCTCAAGTTTTTACATCCCTATTTTTTGTTTTCTGCTGTTGAATTGTAAGCAAAGTTGAATATTAAATCCAGCAGGTGCAATCACATATCTAAATAAGCAGCTGCCAGCTAGCTGCAACCAGAAACTGTCCATTCATTCGCTGCCTCTAAAAAGTGATGCTTGGTCAGATGCTTGCTTTTCAGTTCACTAACATTCTATTCTCGGCGGTCCAGTCAACAAGAAACTTATGCCACAGACTGTAAAACCCCTTAGAATTCTTGCATTTGACCTACACTTTTAACATAAATGATTCTAATAATCATCATTTACCTGAATCACAATTCCACTTTTTCATTAATTTAAAAGAAGTTGGTCATAGACTTAAGAAAGCAGTGCTCATTTTCTGTGATCAACAAAGTGACACCGGGAGCAAGTGACAACTTTATAGACGCAAAAGGATCAGAAATTCAATTCACTGGTTACTATAACTTTCATGAAAGTTACACCAGTTTGGACAATTCGTTGTGCACTAATATACTCTAGTAAAGGAAGAACACTATTGAAGAATCAATGGGATCATAACTAATGCATACTATCACTACAAGTTTTTCTCATGAGACATTCATTACTGCTGACACTGGTTGTCATTGTCAATGTAAACACTTTTAATCATTTTCAGTAATCCCTGGAAGCGAGTTCCATTTCTTTTCAACATGCCGCAGCAATCTTGCACCAAGGGATCTTGTGCACTCCTCTCTATGTTTCAATAACCGACTACAGGCATGAACTGATCAAAGACTCATATCTGGCAGCTTATTTTGTACCATAGATACATGAATGCATAAAAAACGTTTAATAAACTGTTACTAGTTTGGTACAGCAAACATGAATTCACACATGGTTGTGTTAGCCAGACAACATCTATGTTATGCTGCTTAAGCCTCGTTTTGGCACTGGAATGTGAGCTATGCATACATTTTAAGTATAGTCAATTGGGCAAGTACAACTGAGATCATTGTTTTTATTCCAACGCCTCTCCATTCGGAAACTGTTATAGTTGTAGAAGCGCTGTGACCAGAGTGTTGAGTAAATGGGAGCACTGATCAAGAACCTGGACAATTATCTGTCACTGGGCTTACAGTCCACATGATGGATACTGGATACACAACTGAGACATTCCCTATGAATCTCTATACAGTAGATTGTCAAAATAGACCACTTGTAATGATAAAAATGTGATGACTTGTCCAAATTCAACATACAATTGAATGAGCAAAATCCAATATGAAGAATTTGCCAACAATGCTCTCGGCTGTCCTAGCAGTCGAGTAAAGAAAACATCCACTGGCGATAACAACCGAATGGTCTTTAAATACGAGGCTTGAGCATAATCCTGCGCTTAAAGTACTGCAAGGATTCCAAAATCAAACCAAAGCTTAAAACAATCATTATTCATCCATTGCAGCAGCACCGCACATCTCACTGTAAAGTTCCACACTACATTTCAGCTACTGTCTTATTATGAGGTACATTATAATAAGACAAGCTGAAACAAAACCATGTGGTGTCTTATTATAAGGCATCACACCATGGCTTCATTTCAGCTACTGTCTTATTATGAGGTACATTATAATAAGACAAAAACTGAAACAAAACCATATTGTGGTGTCTTATTATGAGGTATCACACCATGGCTTCGTTTCAGCTCCTTTCTTATTACAACGGTTTCGTTTCAGCTCCTTTCTTATTACAACGGTTTCGTTTCAGCTTCTGCCTTATTGTAAGGTACCACACCACAGTTTTATTTCAGGTACTGTCTTATGAGGTAACACACAGCAATTTCTAGAGAGAGACAGTCTTCTTGTAGGGCACCACACCATGCTTTCAGTTCAGCTACTCAGACATAGCACCAAGTGACTTAGGTATAAGATATCACCAACAGATTCCATTGGAGAACTTCCTGTCATTGACCTTACCTTGTACTGCCTTTTTTGAAACACTTGTAAGCTACCAAATCAATCTTCAACTTAAGGGCTGCTGGTTCCAGACAATCAGTGGCACAATCAGTGCTTTGCCTTACAGCACAGTTAGATTGGCACAACACTACCCTTAGTATCAGGGATGACTCTACCCTGAGTATCAGGTACTCAAAACGACAGTAAAGGTTGCTGCCTCACTTCCAATACATCTGGAAAATTGAAATATCAGGAACTTTGTAATTCAAACTTATCATATTATATTTTTCAATTAATGTTGTCATGCATTAATTAAAGATAAGTGTTTTCAAGAACTATCAGACCCCGTGCAGTGCATTATGAGAAATTGAGGGATTGTGTAGCCATCACAACAGTATTGGAGCATGGACTCGGTGTAACCAGACATGTGGACATTTGGAATTGCCTTTAGAAAACATTTTTTCATTTCCCTCGTTTCGGATGGTCACTTCTCGCAGCCAACCAGTTAACAGGTGAGTATTGAAGACTTTTTAAAAATATTGCAGAGAATCTTACATTTAATTTATTGCAATGCTTTTCCAAAACCAGAAGATAATCCTTTACCTGACGACCTCGTGGAGGTCACAGAGTGCAGAGAATATTTCCTGATCATGATTCAACAATTTTATGAGCAGAATGAGGGAATATGTCATCCATCTAACAATTACTTCAGTGCGAGGTGTCACTGAGTGCAAAGAATATTCCTTGGCCATGATCTAGCCCTAGCTTTAGCATTACGAGATAATGGAACTGGCCAACATTCAACCTTTACACAGTTTCACTGAATGGTGAAGGTGTACAGGAATGTTCCCTGGTCATGGCTGCCTTTAACGCAATATGAGACTTGAAAGCCTAACTTCAACGGAATTTTGTTATTTTAGATGTATTGGACTAACCAGATAGTCCTACCAAAGCCTTTGTATAATAGGAAAATGCGAGTTCAATCATGCAAATGTAAGCTTGTCAAATGAAAATTAAAGTTGCCTTTTCATGCCATGTTGCATCACTACGACATCCCAGCACAAACAACTAAAGTCCGATAAAAGCTGTAGGGGCTTGAATAGAACACCATTGCGTGCTGGTGTTATTTGCAGCTGTTTGAATTACAAGGTGATTTTTGCGGTGACGTAGAGAAAAGCAAGCCATTATATCCAGCAGTTTGTTACATTTGGGATTTAAGGCACTAGTGGGTGCAGAGCAATGCCCTTAACATATTGTAGGAACCAAATTTACAGGACTGTTACTGCTCAAGATAGGCTTGAACTACTTCAAGTGGAGGGCAAACTTGGAATGTAGCTTTGACTACCCACATGTGCACAATGAGGGAATGTTCCATCTCAAATAACAGGATTTGGCATCAAAATCACCCATTTCGCATCAAATTTCCATAATCTGTAGTCAGTTTTGAAAAGATACTGGAATAAAAATTCCCTTTGTAAAATACACTAAGTTATTAGACAGTATAAACTATGTTTGGTCCAAGTAATGTTATGCACAGAACCGAGTTACAACCTAAGTTACCACCAATTATTCTATACCAGGATAATGTTACATGATGGTAAACCACAAAACTAATCAGAAAAAAAGCAGTTTCCCCATGAAGACGACTAATTCTGTTAACAGGAAAAGACTCGCAATAAATATTACGGCAGCAAAATCCTTTTTACAGAATGGCTTAACAACCTTATGAACATTCACTTCATTCTCGGTTATACTGAAGACTACTTTGACGATAAATTCAGCTTCAGCCTAGCCGTCATAATGGGGAATTGTGGGTCATTTTGTCTGAATAATTTTAGGTAGACCTGTATGTTAGATACGAGTTCAAGGGCACAGACCCGAGTTGCAAACTAACTTACCACCAATTATTCTATGCCAGGGTAGTGTTACATATGTCAGATACGAGTTCAAGGCCACAGAACTCGCTCGCCTCCTCTCCTTGAACCAATGCCACGCTTGACCGAACGATCGTCCAAGAAAACCTTGGTATCCCATTTCGTTCTTTAGTTCTGGAAACATATTGAACCTGACAGGATTTGCTTTAGAAAACTTCTGGATGACATGCACTGTATTCGCCCAGACTGATAAATACCCAAGACTAGAACAGTTTTTAAACAAGTTTTGTTTCACACATTACTCCAATTCACTTAACTACCCTGACAGATGCTTTTTCTCCAACTCACACAAGATGTGTGAGTATCACAACACAGTTTTCAAGAAATATTTTAGTGAATACTAGTATACCGCAGTTGTCTTCAGTTTGTGATATTCTATTGACTGGAAAAGAGCCAGAGTGTACCACCACGATTCAATGGCAAAATAAAATATGCAAACAAGGACTACCTCTCGCGGCAATGTCAAATTATACTGACCAAGCAATGCAAAACCTGATATGACCAAGAGTTTCGTCTACACTGTTGTTTCATATTTCTTGACAGGGCTGTACAATAACTAAGTCACGGGGAAAAATACTAAGCTGGGTGCAGTAACCTTGGAAAGTAACACCACCAGCGTGTAAAAAGCCGAGTAATTTAACAGACTAAGTGAGTAATCTATTGATCAAAGGACCACTGAAGCTTTTCTCTTCGTCAGACTGGCATATTTTTCTTGCTTTGATTTATTGTTCTTGTCAGCTCATTAACTTTTTGCAGCATCGCAAGTTAATAAGTCGTGCAGCGTGTACTTGGTCATTTCGTTCGTGGACAAAAACGTGTTATAGACACAGCTATCACAGCAACATCACCTCAGAATGGAAGTCGGTGTACTATGTTTCAGCCAATCAGAGATTGTTGTACACAGACAAAATGTTAAAAGCTTGAGAAAATAAAAGTGGTATCATCAAAACACGTCTAAATGTCATAATCAGACGTCAAGTAAATTAAAAGTATATGTTTCAGTTTCAGTAGTCTCAAATTTTTGCCTCAAGCATAAAAGCTGAACAAACTAAGCTTCAAGTAGTTATAAGCCTACTATCTGACGAAAGTTCTAAGTTTAGCTAGAACTGACAGTTGTATCTTGCTTAGACCATGCTTGACCCAGAAAATGACCTGCCTATAGACGCAACTTGTACAGTGCTGTCTCGAGCAAAGTCAATGTCATTTCTTTCCAAATGCAGAAATTTTCTTTAATTTGGCTATGAACGAATTTGAGACAAATTTCACGAGTTTAAATGGTGTAAATCACACAGAATTGTGATGGCACTAAGGTTTATAGCACTTTAACACTGCTTACAGTCATGGCGATTGTGATTGTGTAACAAGCAAATAATGCAACTAACAGTTATGGTAACTTTCTAACCACTCTATATGTTACGAGGAATCAAATTTTACTTAAAAGTAGAATAGTTCAGCAGTAGGAACCTGAGTAGTAACCTGAGTCACTCATTCAAAACAAATCTTTTTGTCAGTAGTGCCATTAAATTTATCTTGACTTTCATATCTAACAATCAATAGACTTTCATGACAATCACAGAATACTGTCTCGATTCAAATCTCAATTTTGTGTCCTGTAACATTACATTAGGACATTTCACTACTTAAAAATGTCACTTTTAAATCAGTTCAAGCAACACTGTCAATAACTTACTCTTCACCTACGCCAGCACTTTGACGTAAAAAGGGGCGCGATATTAGGGCTCCTAAAGTTAAGGATACGGGGTTAGCAGCAGGACAAGAAAGAAGTGTGACAACGGAGACAGAAGGATATTAACTACTCTTGAGGTTATGCAAAACTGCCGGAAAGCCAGAACATTTAGCCATAACAATATTTGCTAGACTTTGAATGACTTTGAATTCACCACGGTAATGGATTTCATTTCTGAAAGTAGAAAACTTATAGAATTTTTGTTTTGACCAAATAAAATTGGGTTTCAAGGGCGTATATTTTTAGCAATATTGGAAAAGAAGATACATTCTCACCAAAAAAGCATAAGTAACAAGGTCAAAGTTCGCATAATTTTTTCATAAAACTTTTACTCAATTTCATGTCTTTATAGCCTGTTGCGCAAATGTTGAACATTTTCAATTAATTCCTAGCAATATTGGTATCTGAAAGTTTCATTTGAGTCTGACCACTCATTTTTGAGACATGTTCCGCAGTAAGTCAATTTTTTACACATTTTTCTTCAGTCATGCATAACCTTAAGTGCAGCATAAAACAAGCGAGGGGTGATGGAGGGTAGAAAGCCAATCCCAGTTACATCACGCAAAACAAAGCTGGCCACCATGTTAGTGTTTCCTACACAAGCATCACCGTGTTTTACCTTTGTTGGCAATTTTGGCTGAAATACAGTGAACGCATACTGTTCAAGGAAAGCGTGCTTAATGCTAAATGTGGCTAAAATGTCACTGTCTGTAGTTGGTAGACTTTTGATCATGAGTTGTTATCCTCATTTCACACAGTCAGCAAAACAAACCTAGTAAACAATTGCAACAAAAACAACAAATCTATCTCAGGCTGTCATGCCAAGATCCAACAAGACAGTACACGTGCCACTTCAGTTTATGGGAGAAAACCGGGAATTCTAATTTTGTTAACATTTTCAAAATTAAATGCTAAACATGTAAAATCCCACTTAACTATCACCGCATGATTGTCAGAAGATGCGCATAATTATGAATATTTCAACTAATGAATAGCATAGTCTGTAGACCTTTACTAATAAAATTAAAAAGCACGAAATTGAAGGTGACAGTCAGTTAAGTTTTTCTTTGACATGGCTCACATTAGAGGAAACAGATTACACAAAGACTAGGCAATCAGTTAATGGGTCACTCGATGCTTGCTAGGAGGAGCTAATGAAGAAACATCTCTCGTTAACATCTGAAGGCACCTCGTCAGCATTTAGGACTTTGTGTTACAAGGGACCTCTGAGATTTATCTGAATACAAGCATTTTTAATGGAAAGGTCACTTTTGATACCTAATGAATTTCGAGTTCTCGTTCTTTCAAGCATGTAGTTGTATGCCAAATGAACACCTTACCATCAGCAATATCATTGGCTATCACTTCATCACACCCGCCAACATGATCTACATTTTCAGCTTCACTCTGTGACTTGCGAATCCCCTTCTTAAAACCTCCTCTCATGAACGCAGACAGCGCAGTGCTAGGGTCACTCATTCTACGCTGTGAGTAAAACCCCTGCTGGAAGAGGTTATGATTTTAACAGTTATAGTAATTCCAGAATTGTGGTAGGACACAAATTTTTGGTACACTTGTTTACATGATATGCTTAGAGGGCAGAGTTTTAAAAGGATACTAAACCCGGTTTTAGCCAAATAACAGATATTGAAAACGACTTTCCCTTCCATTTCTCTGAAATAAAATAATGCTCTGTAATGCCCCCCCTCCCGACAACCATCAAAAGTTTGGAAGAAAATTTGAAAAGTCCTTACAAAGTCCGCTAATCAGGTAAGTGTGACCTACAATTTCAGCGAATTACACAGCAACTGTGGGAAAAGACCACCCACCAGGGAACAAAACATCCAATTTGTGAGACAGGGAGTATGGATTTTTAGTCAATTCCTGCCTTTAGCTTGGAAGACTGACACCAATGTTGCATTAGAAGGTTCTTCGCAGAGCATTTCCTATGAGAGCACCTTAAAATGCTATGAAGAATAATACCTTTGGTCATATTCGTAATTCAAATAAACTGTTAAGTTGCTCTTCATTTTCCAAATACTTTGATGGGGTCTACTTTGAAGGCTGTTCATAAACAATATGTATCAATCATCAAGACAAGTATATAAGGCATTACCTGATCAGATCCATTATTCTCAAAGTCTTCCACTTTAAAGTTTTCCTGATTCGGTGTTTCAGGTCCTGTCCCCTGTTGTCGACTGATGGCCATCTCGGCATGACCTTTGCCCCCTGGACCCCTCATACGCACAAACTCCACTCTACGACTGGGCTGACTACTTAGGCCAAATGACATTCTCATTTTGGATGACAGACTAGCCTGAAAATAACAAAATCAAGTCAAATATCATGGTAAAAATTAATCAGTATTCAGAAGCTCCTACATTCCTATTGCTATTAAACCATATCCTTTAATAAATAAACAACCAAGGTATTAAAAGTGAGAATACATTCAGGTTGTGGGCCATCAAGCCATGCGCAATAGAAATACAAGGACTCAAAATTGAAATCTTATTAAAAATTATGGGATGGCCACTTGGGGTACTAAGCCAGGGAAATATTAAGTAAAAATTACTAAGTGTTAAGTAGTTAAAACTAAAACTAAGCATATAAAATTACATTAGCACGTAATGATCTGGGAACTGCTTAACTTAAAGTCATGAGTCCTTTTTAGTCATAAATCTGATCTGTTCTCTAAATTTAAAGTGGTGGAGAATAAATAAAAATTACTAAGTGTTAAGTAGTTAAAACTAAAGCTAAGCATATAAATTACATTAGCACGTAATGATCTGGGGACTGCTTTACTTAAAGTCATATCATTCTGTTCTCTAAATTTAAAGTGGTGGAGAATAAGATTGAAGTGTCATGTGGGATACCTTGTGTCTCTCGAATGTACAAAACACATCACTAGATAATCAATACCGTTGTTTCCTGTGAACTGGCTTAATGCACCAGAGTAGACTAATCTTGTGTTCATTTAATTACCACATCATACCCTCAGGTGGTTCAGTGAATGAAACACAAAATTAATGTTCAATAACTTGTCATATGCACTCCAATCAAGTTTAAACAGTGACTTAATACTTAATAATTTCAACCTTTTATTTTGCACTTTGCACAAACATTTTAGGACACACTAATGGAACTTTTAACCTGAATTTCAGACATCATTTAACAAGCTCAAAGAGAGACGATTTGGTACAAGTTAAAACAGTCTAATCTTAACATGGCTACACACTGTAAATAGTAGTTTATATCCAATCATGTAATAAAGAATTGTTTGTAACAGTAACAGTTGTCAGAACAATGCTATCAAGATTTGGAATATAAAACTATTTTTGACATTTTTTGTTCTACTTTGTGAGAACTCAAGATCAGCATCTATAATTCTGTGCTCAAGAACATTATGTTATATCCACATGATTTTCATTGTAGTCTAAGTTCACACATGGCAACTATTAAATTTTTGAGATATAAATGAGCAAAAACTCAAGATATGGAATAAAACTTGACAATGAACATTCTCCTTCAGATTCAAACTTTTCATCATAATCCTGGGGTCCCCAAGTGCACACTAAGATTAGACAGGTAATCATTTAGGTCATTATCTATTCGAGTGTAGAGCAACTAATCTTGAGTGTGCACCAGAGAACAAAAGAAATTATGGCAAAGTAATTTCGCATTTGATTTGAAGTAGAAACATCAGACCCTGGCCCTGGTGCATTGAAAATATAAAGAGTCGACAGTCCACGTACCCTATAGTCTAGGGCAGATCACAATTTGGCCTGCATTTTTGGAAACGGAAACGTTATTTTTTGTAGTCCAATGAAACAAAAGATAAGCCAGTGTGCTATTCACCACGACATGAATTACTTTGCATAATTATCAAAAACCACAATCCAGACCTTTGTGGTTCTATTTTGAAGTCATGAGTCAACTGCAAATTACATCTACCTGCAGGCACATTTATGCAAGGGATTTGGCAGTGGGAGCCCAGATGAGAGTCTCATTGGGTGAGAGAGTTGAACGGATTTAATTTGCATACAGCATGGGGTCAAGAGGCACAGGGTCAAGAGGCACAGGGTCAAGAGGCTTGACATTTAAAAGATGATAACAGGTTCAAAGTTTTTAAATGGTGTAGTTAAAGGGCAGATTTCTATAATTTGGTAATAAAATTTTTGTTGGACATTAGTATGGAACCGAGGATAACTAAATATTTATCATCCAAATAAGTTTCATAACAGCAGATAATGCACGACATTGCAAAGGTGTGAAAACATTGAAATACTGAAAGAGGTAAGTACATGTGTGGGGACAACTGGCTTCTGACTGCCAAAAAATCAGTGACAGCAGTTTTGGTCCAAAAGGCCTCTGCCATCATGTGCTCAGTGCGAACATAATCATCAATTATGGTGAACTTCGTTGAACTTACTCGTGTATCATAAACTGTTTTCAGTGCATCATATCGTATGGAGCCCAAGAATATGACTCCTTGGAATCTGCCGTCGCGGTCATTGGCAACTAGTTCAACACACACCATTTCACTGTCACGTACCACAATGTCACTAAATACCTGCAAGAGAATGAAGACATAACAGTAGATGAATCAGTGACCATTGGTGATTTGAGAATCAACAGTCAGATAAATAATCTTACTACGAACCTTTTGGAAAAGATTTACAATATCTTCAGCACAAATTTTTCTTTCAAATGTTAATTTGCAAGAATTTCATGTTTTAAGCACTTTATTTGTTGTCAATGACCAAAGGAAGTATGTGAAGCTAGCCGATGTCGCTTTAAGTGAGTGTTTTGTAAGTGAACTCGGGGACTTACTAGTGTAAACCAGCAAAAAGACCACCACTAAAATGACTGTCTGGCAAGAAATCAAATTTGTAACACAACCTAATGGAGCACACCTCGTAATATAAAAACATCCAAGTCCCAAGTTTACCTAATGAACTAAGTGACTGCATTCACAACTGATTTTCAGTAATTGCTTTCTTTAAAGTTAATCATGGTGACTTTTTAGCTCATTTTTTAAAAGATTCAACCCACCAAATATAGGAAAGAATCGAAAAAGCAACTCTTGAAGGTCACCACAAAAAGTGAATGAATTTGTTGTGTGGAAATTATTTATAAATGTTCAAAAATGACAAGGTTTTATGTTATTTTGGTACAAGTCATAATGAGTATGGTCACTATCATGTCTCAAATTTCGCTAATGACCATCAGACGTGTTTACGATGAATAGTCCAAGTTTGCGACTCAGTCTGAGGAACGTCCTCATGCCATCAGTAAATACACTGCATCACGTTTTGAGTTGTATATAAAGTCAATGTGACAGCTCACAATAATTTAGCTTTGGCCTCAACGGGCCTTTTAAAACCTATGCTGTAAATTTCGGTTCGTTATTTGTAGCAGAACTCTTTGTTTTGGTTTTTCAAAACGACATGTTAGCATTCCTAATTATACAAAGGCCGAATGGAATTCTTAGACTGCCTCAGAGGAAAGATTCAACATGATTAACTTGAGGTATTGCAGATTGACGTTTGCATTTTCAGTTTGATCCACTGTGCTGCGTAAGTCTTTAACGGTCAATGAAAACATTAAAAAAATATTGGTACTCCCTTATTTACATGCAAACTTTTTGACCATAGCAAAACATTTGATTCAAAGCTAGAAATTTTACAAGGAAATCTGGTGTAGATTTTTTGCATTTATCTCCAAAATTTTCAAAAAAAAAATCCAAATACCAAGAATGAGAAAATAAAGCAGAACAATTTTGCAAAATGATTTAAAACCAGTTACATCTCAAGTCAACAAGCAATTCCTTCGAAAATGCCATGTAAAACCTGAAGCCAGGACACGAAACATAGAACATTACGCAAAAAGAGAGGTCTTGTGAAGGTATGTGGCCAACTGGTTTTTTCACTGGAGTCAATCAAAATGCAAATGACTTAAAATGGTCTATCTTGCTTACAATGAACTATCGATACAATTTAAATTTCCTTGAAGTATGTCGTATGGAGCTTTAACTGTAAAGCTCAAAGTAGTTAATATTTAACATAATGGTATTTTGATTTGGTGACCTCATTNGTTGAACTTACTCGTGTATCATAAACTGTTTTCAGTGCATCATATCGTATGGAGCCCAAGAATATGACTCCTTGGAATCTGCCGTCGCGGTCATTGGCAACTAGTTCAACACACACCATTTCACTGTCACGTACCACAATGTCACTAAATACCTGCAAGAGAATGAAGACATAACAGTAGATGAATCAGTGACCATTGGTGATTTGAGAATCAACAGTCAGATAAATAATCTTACTACGAACCTTTTGGAAAAGATTTACAATATCTTCAGCACAAATTTTTCTTTCAAATGTTAATTTGCAAGAATTTCATGTTTTAAGCACTTTATTTGTTGTCAATGACCAAAGGAAGTATGTGAAGCTAGCCGATGTCGCTTTAAGTGAGTGTTTTGTAAGTGAACTCGGGGACTTACTAGTGTAAACCAGCAAAAAGACCACCACTAAAATGACTGTCTGGCAAGAAATCAAATTTGTAACACAACCTAATACAGCACACCTCGTAATATATAAATGTCCAAGTCCCAAGTTTACCTAATGAACTAAGTGACTGCATTCACAAATGATTTTCAGTAATTGCTTTCTTTAAAGTTAATCATGGTGACTTTTTAGCTCATTTTTTAAAAGATTCAACCCACCAAATACGGGGAAAAATCGAAAAAGCAACTCTTGAAGGTCACCACAAAAAGTGAATGAATTTGTTCTGTGGAAATTATTTTTAAATGTTCAAAAATGACAAGGTTTTATGTTATTTTAGTACTAGTCATAATGAGTATGGTCACTATCATGTCTCAAATTTCGCTAATGACCATCAGACGTGTTTACAATGAAGAGTTCAACTTTGCGACTCTGTCTGAGGAACGTCCTCATGCCATCAGTAAATGCACTGCATCACGTTTTGAGTTATATATAAAGTCACTGTGACAACTCACAATAATTTAGCTTTGGCCTCAACAGGTCTTTTAAAACCTATACTGCAAATTTTGGTTCGTGATTTGTGGCAGAACTCTTTGTTTTGGTTTTTCAAAACGGCATGTTAGCATTCCTAATTATAGGTGGGCCGAATGGAATTCTTAGACTGCCTCAGTGGAAAGGTTCATCACGACTAACTTGAGGTATTGCAGATTGACGTTTGCAAATGACGTAAAATGGTCTATCATGCTTACAATGAACTATAGATACAATTTAAAAGGTTCCTTGAAGTATGTCGTATGGAGCTTTGACTGTAAAGCTCAAAGTAGTTAATATTTAACATAATGGTATTTTGATTTGGTGACCTCATTGATGGTAAAAAGGCATGAAATAAAAGTTCATATATTAAAAAAATCAGCTTACGTTCTAATATCGTGTCTGGTCTGTGAAATTCTTTAAATTAATAAAATAACTGACGATACTGCTAGCCAAAAAGCATCGAAAGCAAATATCAGGGCATGTTAAAAGTTTAATGTAATCCAAAATTTTAAAGATAATTTTCAATTAATAATCAATAACAAAAAATAATAAACCTCTTCAAAATTATCTATAGTGAAGAAAATATTAGGGTATGTAATTTCCTCCTCTGTTCCCTTGTCTTCCATAGACCGCTTGCTGGGTGATGCGTACACTTTCTGCAACAATTAATAGACCCAGACAGTAGACAGCAAGGTGGTTGCAGGCAATGTTTAACTTAGTGAATCAATTGCCAAGACATTCCAGATTATGCTAAATTGAAAACACAAGTTTCATGGGAACTGACTGAAAATCAATAAACATCCAATCTTCTTCATGAATGCATTAGAGTACGTTTTATTGTGCACAAACTGTAGAATTTACGCACGGTGACTAGTTAAAAAGGTTTGATTAAAATACAGTGTTTAGAAACACTGAACAATCAATACTGTTCCAATTCTATTAGAAAAAAGATTGCAAGACACTATAGACAACCACTCACAGTTGGCATTTCTTATTTCCAAACATTCTTAATAGCACCAAAACTGCAACAGCAACAAAGCACGGGATTAAGGAAAGTTGAAATTACCTGAGAAAATTTCTTTAATATTTGAAGCTCTTTTTCACCCGTTCGACTACAAACAGCACATGTTAGTACGTACTCAAACTGAAATACACAACGGTTAAATTAACTGTAAGTAGACGAAGGCGAGATTTTCCAAAAAGGCAGTAACTAGTACGTAATGTTACGTCACGTACATATGAGCACAGCTTGAATCGTGTTAGGAAGGATATGAAGTGAAAACACGATGCTCAGGTTGAGTAATATTTGGATACTTGCCTAAAGACAGGGCTTGGAATGACCAATGACAGTAAAGAGGAAATTTTTCCAGGTGATGTATCGTTCCACAAATAGGCTTGTATGATAGAAATGTATTCTTGTGTTGTAAAATTTAACTGAAACAAACGTTTTTGCGCGAATACAAAATAAATAATGATAAAAAACAGACAAAAAGAGAAAACTGGAAATCAAATAAGAGAAAATTGAAATAAAAACAAGAGGAAATCCTCTTAAAGAGGTAAATTCCAAGCCCCATAAGGCAAACTCTATGGTCCCTGGGGAATTTCAAAACTTGAAATTGGTTCAGGTGAATACGACCAGCTTTAACACTTCAAGTTCAACAGAAAGGAAACAATTGTCAATAAACCAGATTGAAATAACTGAAACTTGTCAGTTTTCAGGCATAACTGTAAAGAACCTACGTGTAAGATAACAGCACCACACAGCTGCACCATGACACACGATCTTGTCATTGTTAAAAAAATTACTGCTTCCTTACAGTTATCTCCCTTGAAGTTTATAAGGTTCAACAGTTTATGTAAGAAAGTCTTGTCCACCATAAAAAAAGCAAACAAGGTTGAGATTGTAAACACCAGTAAGAAATAAGAATACTGAAATAACCACGCAATTCGTGAAACAGGTTGATTTGGAGCCCGTGACCACCAACTTTTACTATTGCTAAACTTGATTCTCCAAAATTGACAAATTATGCTGCGTGAAACTTGAAAATTTGCTTGAAGTGCACCAATCCAAGGTCAAGTACTCTGGCAGTCGACCACGCACCCAAAATCCGAGAAAAAACATTTATTACGATATGCCAGGCTATTTCATAAAAGGCCTTGTCCTAATGAATTGTTCTCAAATTTGGGGGAAAATTGCTAAAATTGGCATTTTTATTTTTTCAAAGGCTTACTGAATTGTTGTAAATGCTCAAAATTTTACCAAATGTGGTTTGGCGACAGTTGTATCGTACAAAGCATGTTAGAAGTGCAGTAAAATTTCTTGACAAGTAATTTTTGTTGGGATGTCAGAAATAAAATTTCATTTGTCTGCCATACTGTGCCCTAAACTGAAGATTTTTCACTGTATTTAATTCATTTTTAAATGCATATCTCCAGGGCTTGGAGTGACCAATGACAAAAAAGAGGAAAAATTTCCTGGTGATGTATCGTTCCACAAATAAATGGGCTTGTGTGATAGAAATATCTTTGTGTTGTAAAATTTAACTGATAAATAAAATGTTTTTGCATGAATACTGATAAAAAAACAGAGGAAAAAAGAGGAAATTAAATCGGAGGAAATTGATACCAGATCAGAGAAAATCTTCTTAAAAGAGAAAAATTCCAAGCCCTGATTTCTAACATTTCATACTTGCAACTTAGTCGTTGGCTTCTTGCCTCACTTCTTGAACAAATGAAAGCGTTCAAACACTTCATACCTGTTGCAAAATGATGTTTAGATATACTGTTTCTTCCCAGTCAACTGTTTGGTCATCTAATGTTGGCTTGTTTTCCGAATTATGGCGAAATACCTCAATTTGAGGCTGCAACGGAAACAAACATAGGATGCATAGCTAAATGATAGTGCTATACTTCAACTAAACAATACGATCTCAGGGTGACAAATGAATGTCCTCACCAAACCACAATGTCTACATAATTACAAGAACTGACTCGTTAGTTTGCATTGTATCATTTTTCCACTTAAGCAGGTCATCCATCAAATGACAATTTTCTGTTAGCATTTTTCTGATTGGAAACAATACTCACTGACAGTTGCAACAAGGATGCTTGATCAAGTTCATTTTACAGTTACCCTAAAATTATCATCAAGGCACAATTTCTTTAATTTCCAATTGATAGTAACATAATATTTTCAAAACCCTTCATGTTCACAGAAATATAATACATGACATACCTGAAAGTAGAGCCCAGATGTTTACTTCCCATGATCAAAAAAGTGACTTTTTACAGAAACATTTTTCATCCGAGGGACTACACATGAGGAAATATTCACAGATTCTGTTTCTGTTCTTTATTTGTAGCTACTAAAATAGGCTTGGGTTTTCCTGCCAAGGGTTTTCAACATGAGAACTCAATCGACAAAAATGAATATATGCAAAATTTCCATGGATTTCAATGGTAGACATCATTTCTGACAGCCGAATTTTGGCTTGTCTAACCTACACAAGGACAACATATAAGGTTAAAAAGACTTACATCGGGAGCCTTATTTTTCACACATTTCTTGCGAACATAAAACAGCAGATCATCGCGCATGTCGTCTGCATGATATGAGTGTTCGATAAAATTTTCTTGGAAGAGTTGCGTCCAAAATAAGCTGCGGGTTACGAGTACAAAGCCATTATCTGAAATGTAAAAAAGCACAACAATAAATTGAAAGAGAACATGTCTAAACTAATCAAATCTAATCTAATTATACATAATAGTGAAACACAGTGATTGCATGCTCCAATATCTTTTAAAGGCAGAAAAGTATATGGTAATCAAATGGATTTTGAGCCTGGATTTTTCAGCTTCTTTATCATCACTTTAGCTAAATTATAAGCACAATTGTACACCGTTTTATGTATGACTGCCAATTTAACGTGGGTAATTAGATTAATGGTCCTACTCGACCTGGTTAATGGTGTTATATCATGTCACTTCTGAGTGACGTACAGTGGATAACGATTATACAATGGACAATTGCCGGGCCATTTTGGTTTGGGTGCTTGGCTCAAATGCTGGAGATATCAGGTTCGAGTCTCGATACTTGTGTAATGTGGGGCTTCTAAGAGGCGAATGGAGAGTGTGTCAGCCTAATGGTGATGGATATAGAACAAAGGAACAGCGTCCATGAGGGCAAATTCCAGGAGGGAAAAAATCCATGTGCATGGAATGTTGCTGAAATTTGTAGCCAGGAGGGAACTTTTCCACGGAAAGGGGATACGCGTTGTTCTCTCTCCAAAATAGCTTGTCAATTTAGGCAACTGCCTACTGTTGCACATTTCAGACGTTTGACTCAGACGCTGAAAATTCTGGGTTCAAGTCTTGGTAATGGTGGATTTTTCAACACTCAACAGTAGGTTACTGTTTGAATATTTCTTGAATGTGCCTCAGTTTCTGTAGAAAAATCCACTTATCCACTGCTGGGGTCTGACATAGGTCTCCCTCATTTCAATTGTTGTAGATGTACTTCTGGTGCATCATACCAGCGGCTTTATAAGCCTCTGTTAGCTATTCGCTAACGGACAATTGCTTTAGCTGAATGGCTAAGCACGCTGGCCGGTTTTATGGGGGGCGCTGGTGTGATTCCCGGGTCGGCTAACCTCGGCTATTAATACTCAATCAATTATCTCATTCGCGTGCGATCTAGAGCCAGTAGAGGCCTTTATTCGACACTCCGACAGTACGCCAACGTCACACCCCGGAACCCAAAATTCATACCAAGTAATTCTCAACTCAAGATCACAGGATTCGGAAACAGTGGGCCTCTAGCTATAGCACAGCCCATTTATAACTTCCACTCATTCCAATCAATTGTTGATTCAGTAAAGTCAGGCAAAGCAATGGCCGAATGGGCAACGCCAATGGGAATCCGTAATGTGCATCATTTTGGGCACCAGAAATTTACAGTAACGCAAGTTTTGCTAAACCGATTTCATCACTTCAAACAGCACAAGCTGTCTATAACTATACCCACCATCTAATGAGCGTTCTTTGCTTTCTTTTCGTCTTTCTTCAAGAATGGAATATAACATTTGATGCAGGGAGCTGCTCGATTTCATTGAGCAAGGCGATCCACAGTTTACAACGGCAGCCATGTTTTCCAGGTCGCAATAATATGCCCGTACAGGAGGGGTGTAGAACGTAAACAAGGCGTCAACATTTCAGGCCCAGAACATATTTACAAACAGAAATTTATAAAATAGGAGAAAAGATGTTTCATATCATATACATAAAATTTAAATCATGCGTAACTCCACAAAATACTTTACCATGTATCCCGTACACACGTTTACCATGAACTTAACTTACCTCATGCGTCCGATGTTTAGAATAATCCAAAAGTCATGTGATCCCAGTTGGTCATACAAGTTCAGGAAGTAAACACGAAATGTCACATGCTGACGCTCATTGAAAAGTGTGTGCCAAGTAGTTAGTGTGCTGTGTTTTATTTTGGGTAAAAATATGTCGAATTCTAAGAATCTTTTTCTTATATCGTTGTGTCTAACAGCAATTTTTAGTTGCAACGCATTGGATAACCAGGAATATGTGAAAAGTAAAACACTTATCAGTTGGAAAGATTGGAAAGCTCGGTATGGCAAAACGTATACAGCAGAGGAAGAAGAAATGAGACGAGCGATTTGGGTGAAAAATCGGATGTTGATCAAAGAGTACAATGCTCGACCTGACACCACCTTCAAGCTTGACCTTAACGCGTTTGCTGATAAGGTACAAAATTGAGTACGAATGTCCATGCACCACCTCCTACCGCAACGTCACTGATATTGCACACAATTAAATTTAAATTTTAAATTAAAATGTACCTTATTGAGAACACTGGCACCGGTTTTATTAGCATTGACTCATAGGAAGCTAGTTAAGGATGCCCCCCGATTAAATTTCACTTTCCAATGGATGTGTGAATGTTGAAAATACATATATGCTGTGAACTGTGAAGTTCACTCTGGCCACAGCTACCGGTATCCCTATACGGCATGAAGCCAACGACACATGTTCTTTAATCCTGACTAAAGCCGCTGTCAGAAGTTTGACCAAGTGACCTGAACCGAGTACAGGGTTGAACCAGGAGAGCACTTTCACACTGAGAGATGTATGGTCACCTTTGACTAATTGGCGGTGTAAACGATTGAGAGAGAAAATTATAACACAGTCACCAATTCAATGATCAGGTCACGTACACTCACGGTAAAACCTTGTCAAATTTAGACAGAAATAATTTCCAAATTTGATTATTTTTCATTTTTCAAAGACATTTATATATATTGTAAATACCAACAATTTCTCAAAACATTGAAAGTGGCTATGGTACACTACTTAAAAATGATGAAGCACTTATTTGGTGCTATAAATTAATCATTTTTATAAAAAAGATGAAAATCAATACCACTTGTTCCTTGTATTGTGCCCTAAATGAGAATTTAATATTTGAATTTATTGTTGCAGGTCATGACAGAGATCCCAAAGACAAGGTTAGATCATTTGGTGGAATCGAGGTATCAGCAAGGCTCATGTCCCAGTGCTGTTCCTTCACCATTACCTTCGTCCTTTGACTGGAGGACACGAGGAGGTGTTCCTCCAGTCAGTAGTCAAGGACGGATGGGATCAAGTGCAGTAATTGTGGTTGAAAGTGAGGATCAACAATAAAGGGTTTATCATCATCATTCTCATGACCTAATGTTTCACGTTTTGTACGAGAATATTTCCTCCTCTTTTCGCAGCTTCAAGCATTTTTCAAAATATTGTGAGTAGCTTTTGCAAAGAATCAACAAAAATAGTATGCATTTCAATGTAAATCATCTTTACCAAGAACACTTACTAATTGCCTATTTCCATTTATTGTAAAGATGTGGTCACTCGAGTCAATCAACATAACCATATTCTTTTCAGAGTCCATAGAGAGTTACAATACAATCCAGTCTGGTCACCTGGTGACTGCAAGTCTGGAAGAAGTGTACCAGTGCTGCTCCAAGCCGAGTGTGAGGACCCTCCCAGGCCAGCTGTTTGACTGTATTATCAACAAATTACATGGACTGTGTTCTGAGGCTGACTACCCATCATCAGGCAATGGTTCGTGTCTTGCTGACAGATGTCAGCCTACAGTCAAGGTACGCAGCAGCTGACGCAATGCACCAATGGGAATGGACGATACCAGGAACCACTGGAACTGTAATTTTTTAGACATTTTGCACTAAATACAAGCTAAATTGTCACATTTCAGAGGCTGACTCCCTTGCAACAAACAATAAAATAACAAGTGTTTCTAACAACAGCTGTACAGCAGGCCAACAAAACGTGTCAATAGAGTAAATTTTCATATTTTTTTGGTTTGTTTCAAGTAATTTGGCAAAATCAAATTACATTTAAAGGTGGTTATCAACCTTTGATCCACCCAAGGAGCAAACTTTTCACTTGAACCATTTCCATCTACAAAATTGGTCTGTGACTTACGAAGGTGAGAAGCGATATCTTATTTGGTCAAGAACTTAAATAATATTCCTTGAGACCATACTCAGAGCATAAAGTGATATTGATATGTCATGACAAGCCAACTTGTAAAACCTGGTCTAAAGCAAAATTGAACCATCATTTCTTTTGAAGTCCTGAAGTCTCCTCCAATTTGACTCACAGACAAATTGAGACCAATTTCATAACGGTTAGTGGTCCAATTCAAAAACTATTTGTGATGTAAGATGACTTTATTGTCAGTTTAACTATATGCTGAGTAGACATGAACTCATTTGACAAAAGCCAGCAGCAGTATCATGAAAACTGAAAGTCAAAACTACTTCCCAGACTACATTTTAATTTACCTCAGCACCTGTTCATGTATGTATACAAGTAGAGATGAGTAGAATTGAACATTAGGTCTTGTGCACTTGGATCAGTGTTTAAAGCATGCTGACACCTGAATTGTATCAGTAAGTTGTCATTCAAGGCCTCAGCGTGTGCACGTGGCTGGGTTTAGTCAAAAACAAATATTCTAACTTGATACTGAATAAAATTTTCCAACAGGTGAGAGATTACAATGTGGTATTCAATAAAAGTGAAAAGTCCTTGATGGTGGAGTTGCTGCAGACGCCCGTGGTGGTCACCATAGATGCCAGTCATGCCTCCTTCCAGTTCTACAGGAGTGGAGTGTACCAAGAGAAGAACTGTGGGTCAACGTTGGATCACAACATGCTACTAGTGGGTTACGGGGTGCAACAAGTGAATGGTGCAGAGGTGGACTACTGGGTGTGCCAAAACACATGGGGTAAGACTTACATGAGAATACTAATATCAGGGTGTACTTTAATTCAGGTAGGTGTCTAGTTAGGGATGGTGAACCTTCACAAAAACATTCAGCTTTTCACTTAGTGTTTTATCTTCTTAAGCAAGAAATGGAAACTATTAAATTAATTATGAAACCTCATTTGTGTCAAGGCGAGGGACACGACACTTCTTGGAAAACTTTTCAATGTCTCAGTTTTTATCTCGCAAAATTTTAACCATCTGACTTTGCAGTAAGATGTTTTCAATACGAAGTCAGCTATACTGCTTATTTTTGCAAGGTTAGAATCACCAAGAAATAAAATGCAATTAATGATAAAACATTAATCTTTTATTCCAGGTTACAACTGGGGAATGAATGGTTATATTCTTATAGCGAGAAATCACGGGAATATGTGCGGTATTGCTAGTGCTGCTTACAGACCCTGTTGACACTGGTCTCTGTTCTGATGAGTGTACACAATTCATTCCAATGCGACTGACTTAGTTAAAACAAATGAAGCATATTTTAATATGAGTTAAGGCCTATCTTGAATGGTTATACATGTAAATTTGATTCCGACATTATGTTAAGAGCATTGCTCTGAGCCCACCAGCACCATAAGTGCCAGTTGTAATGAACTGTTAGGCATATTGGATATTTGCCTACCTCACTGCGAGAATCGCCTTATAATTCAAGCAGCTGCGAACAACACTCACAGGTGCTCCATTCAGACCCCTAACAACTGTTATCGGCCTTTTTGTTGTTGGTGCTGGGTTCTCGCAGTGACAAAATGTGACACAAAAAAGATGAGAAAGTTCCCCCTTCATTTGACAGACCTACATTTGAGTGATTAGTTCGTGCCATTCTTATTTTGCCAAGGCTTCGCTAGCACTGGCTAGCCCAATACACTCTAAAATAACAAAGGTCTGTAGAAGCTAGGCTTTAAAACTGCTGTGTTGGTCTTCTTTCTTTTATATAAAAACAAACTATATATAGTCGATTAATTTAAGATTATTGTTTGCATTGTTGTATCAACAACTGGCCAATTGTTAAATCTAGTCTCAATCTCATTTTTTATGAATTAGTGTGTATATCATTCTAAGGCGAGTCACTGCAACTTGACAGTCATATTTACTTTTAATTTGGAATGTAGCCAGTTTTTTTGAATAACTGACTAGAATTTGTTGAAATTAATTAATATTAAATATTTTTTAATTGAAAAGTAAAGAATTTTTGTAATATTTTATATATTTTGAATTCTCATACACAATTGCAAACAGGAGTTTAAATACCATTAAATGAGATCATCGTGTGCAAAAACTAGTTTCTGCCAACAAGTACTTTACAGTTCATTAAGTACAATATTAGGATGTACATCACAGTCACTGCACACAAACACACATTTCCTCCACCAACACAAGGTTTAATAACTGTAACGTACATTTTAACATGATGTAGACAGAACTGTGTAGATGCACAGGAGATCTCACCTCCTGCAGCCCGGCTTCTTTATAAGAGACTTCTTTTCAAGTGAGCGGAAAACGATTGACGAAAAGAATAAAGCCCTCTACTCACAGAGCGGTAATGTTAGAACTGGAGCGAGTAAGATTTCAGTTTTTCTTCAAAACCAGAGAAATTTATCTGACTGGCTCAAACGACTGACTTATGCAGTTCGTTCGACCCGTAAATCGCGAGGTAGTGAGTCTCTCTGTTAACTCTGCTGCTGCTGTTGTAGACTCTGTAAACTGTTGCGTACACGTGTGATGGACTCCTGCCAATGCCTCAACTCTTCACTTAGTAACTGCCACTGCTGCTTTCCAAATGTGCGATGCGTTGTTGAGCTGATCACCACCCTATGTTGCAGGTGGTCAATCCTCACGCGAACTGCCTGTGTCTTGACAACTGCAATCAAATAAATATGATCAGCAGAGTAAAGATAGACAAATAGGGGGTTCAAAACGTAGTTTGTGTACCATGACCTATTTAAATTCTAAAGACAGCAATTGGGTTACCCTTTATTGCATAATTTAAACAAAATTACCCATTTTACACTGCACCACAATTCCAGAAAATTGCTGCAATTCTGTACCAGAACATTTGAAGTGATTAAGTCAATTTTCTAGGAACACGGTACAACATTCACTAAGTTGGATAGTACGCCAACATCCTATCCCAAAAGTTCCCGTCTACACCCCACCCCCTTCTAACAGATTTCCTTCTTCAACAACAGTGTTGACTTACCCTCTATAATGAAGGCTTCAACCTCATCCTCGCCCATCCTCATCTCTTGTTGAATTGTACTGAAGTCAATCTCCTTCCTAGTCTCAGCCATCTGCATGAACGTGAGCAGTCTCATCTTGTGCAGGTTCTGTTCGTGGGACAGGCCTGAGCGACACAGATTAATATAGTTCAGCACAACACATGGTGAGATTCAGTACACTGCAGTATAACACAATTCTGTACACTACAGAACAGTATCAAACAAGAGGACACTATCACACACAGTATGCGCCAAAAGAAACCAGACAAAATACCGTTTCCGCGTCACAAAGGCCAATTCTGCATTGCACGTGTTTTCTGCTTAACTCTGGATGAAAATGACAAATCGTAACCTGCTCGTTCGACCACAATGGTCCACTGTGTAGAGTAACCAAGAACGTTGACCTAATTTCAAATGTACATGAGTACAATGCTCTTAGCAGCATAGTGTGAACAACTTGGTTATCCTTGTTCATAAAAGTGTATTGCAACAGTACTAAGATTTTTAATGACCTGAAACAGTCTTGAAAACCAATATAACAAGGGCATGCACAGGATCAACCTTTGTCCCAAAAATAGAAGGTTGTCCTCATAAAGATTTTAACGAGGTTATGCATTTTGAGAATGCAACCACACTAAATGATTTATTTCACGTGTAGTTGTGACCTAATTACAGTTTATTGTGCAGTCGAGGCTTAATACCAAGTTTGTTTACGATTGACTATCCACACTATAAGAAGAGGGAGTAGCACTCCGTTAAATGACTCGTCATGACAAATGGCTACTACAACGGTCAATTCCATTTTCACACAACCGTTACAGCATGGAATTCCGTATGCGATCAAATGCCATGACGTGAAATAGCAGGCAGGCCACTTTGTTTGTTATTTTCTGGCTTGTATTGTAGTGCAGTTTACTGAGAGTGAAGTAATGTTTGAAACAGCACAGTGCAGAACAGTATCGTACTGTATGGAGTAGCACAATAGAGTACAATGCTATATTATAATATAGCTACAGCAACAATGGTGTAGAAAAATACGTAATATTTCACACATCAGTCCAATGGCAAAAAATGCTTGAAACAGAACATAAATCATTATTCATTTGCATAATAAAAGATGACTGCACGTCTGAATAGAATACATGGACGTAGTTGCTGTGACAACATCTGCGAAGAATATAGCACTTTGCAGCATGGCTTGGCTAAGTACTGCATGGTTAAAGCCTTCAAAGTTACAAACCATTAGAAAACAAGATTTTGAAACAGTTCTGTTATATTTGTATGGTTCTTACCTGATGATTCAATGAAGTTTTTATTTGAACTGTAAAACTGAAGATAGTCTGACAATTTCCCCGACACGAACACAGTGAGTAGCTGAAATAAATTTACAAATCACAGGAATTAGCTATAATTAATAAGTGTCTACAATACTTCATACATGTGTTTACATACAGAGGTCTCAGACAATCATTCTAACCAGTTTCACAAAACAACTGAGTGCAGCTAAACTCACATGTACCAGACATTGATTTTTAACAATATTTGATTATTCAACAGACAACTCCCAAAGTCCATGTTGTTTACACCAATATTTAGCCATAGAGCTTCACGTTTGACAAGCCTCATTTTCGTGCCGCCAACTTCCACGCGTTACCGTGTCAGTGACCTTTAATTTAATGTTCTACAATCACCAGCAATGAGTAACCTGTTGCTACGCTGTCGGTTACAATACAGATCAATACAGATGAGAGAATGTTACTGGCTAAATTGGACAAATGCAAACAGGTGCCTGGGACACAGTTCTTTACAATCTTCAATCAACAAAATGTGGTGACTGTTGAGCGCAGCGTTACTCTTGTCTGAGGTATAATTTCTTACCACTGATTTGAAGAGAACCTGTTGCTTCTTACAGACACCACAATCACAAGTGATATAAATATCTGGCCCACCTTACAGATACAACAATCACAAGTGATATAAACATCTGACTCAAGTCCAGTGATCTAAATATCTGGCCCAACTTACATCATGGATAGGCGCCCCTTCCAAGAACTTGACTGGCTTCAACATAAGCAAGTGATCCAGAAGAAATGTTGAAGGGTCTGACAGACTGGTCAGAATACACCTGCAAACAAACAACAGCTATCATTAGGGGGACAGTTGCAGACACCCAGTGTCTTCAAGCCAATACTGTACACAGACACGCAACTCAAATACATAGAGTAAGATTAGACCCAACAAAATATGTGTGCAGCAAGAAAGAAAACCACCGATTTTGAAAACCTTCACTTCCAAACTTGTCTAATAAATTGGTCAATAGGGGGAGTTAGCATTCTTAATTACACCATGCCACTGATGGAATGAAGTTCAAAGCGTTTCAATGGGAAGGTTTAATGCAACTAGCGTGACTTATTTCAGTTTGATGTCTGCAGGTCAGCTTGAAACAATTTGCACTTCACGAGAGTTTAAAACAAACTCCTTAATTTCTAAACTGATTAATTAAATTGTGATACCCATAAAAATATCTAAAGATACCAGTGGAGTTGTCATATAACATTGGTATCGAGCATGAACCAACAGTTTACAAAAGAGCGTCCAGGGCATTACATCAGTTGGTAAATAAATCTTTCAACATGGCTAGTCAGTGATAACAATAATGGAGATATCACTTACTTCTGGGCATCTTCGCGAGCCTGAGAGGCGTTCTCCTCAGTGTATGTCCCCAGCAGCTCAATCATTACTTTACCAGCATTATCACTAGAAAGTAAACAAGCACACATCATCTAGTGCTGATGTGACTAGTAAAACAATCATAGAGGTCCATTGACAAACTTTGTAAATTCAAAAGCAAAAACAAAAACTGGCAGTAGCGCCACAAGTGTAGCCAAGTTTGTAAGAAAATGAACATCAACTGTACCCTCCTCAATAAAAATGTCCTGCTCAATTCCTTGAGCTCTTTCAAGGGGATTGGGAGAAACAGTCTCAAAGACTGAATGATAGCAACATGAACTTACACATCTGACAAGCAAAAAAAATACTTGTCGTATTACTTGTAATACTTGTTGTATTACTTGCAATAATTGCCTCATTACTTGTGTAATACTTGCCGTATTACTTGTAAAACTTGCTGATCTGTAAGTGTTGAACTGTAGACTATCTTACCTCTGTTTTGAGTTGATAAAGGCATCATACAGAGTGCGTAATAAATTCTGAGCTTTTTGTGCATTCACCTCCCATGACGATAGCCAACTCTTAACCTGTAAAACACAATACAGTATTGTAATAATAAATTTAATTTTAACATTAAGTTGGAAAAGCAGTTCAAAGCACAAAACAGTATAAATAAGCGAACTTTGGAAAAAATCACACCAACCTAAATGATTGCCTTTAATTTTAAGCTCAATTGCAGTAGTTCACAAATTTTGGTCTAGGACAACCGATGACCACTCCATTTTTTAAATCAACATGTTTAACAAGGTACCCCAACCAGTGCCGAGTTCTCCTCTCCATGAGAACCCCCCACATCACATTCACCGGCACTCATGCACTCAAGTTGAGACTGAACACGGAGAGGTAAGAGTCACAATGCTCATAGTCTGCCAGCAAACACAGGACTTCAACCTGAGTCTCACAAGTTTGAGCTTTTAGTCAATCCAAACTGCTGTGTTGTACGACTACCCTTCTATAAAGACACCATGCCTTCTCAAGCAGCTCAGTGACGGTTGCGGAGTCATGTACCTGGTTCAGGTCACAAGGGACCATATTCATCATGTCTGCCTGGCCCGCCACTTTAACAAGCACACAGTACACAGAATACTTCAGAGATGACTTCTCCTCAAGGCCATGAAACAAGTTGCTTAACCTGTAAAGTAGAATAAACTCTATAATGCAACTGACACAGAACTGTATAGTCACCACATCTACAGCACGATAATTGGAGAAAATACAGTTTCCACATTATGACGGCTAATTCACAAAACAGTAAAAGTTACTGGTAATAATAATTTGGGTGGCAAAATTCTAACTACAGAATGGCTTAGCCACCTTATAATAATTTTCCTGTTAATTCACTTTCATTCTGTCATGAAGTAAGTCTAGTCTGATGATGAATTCAGCTTCTGCCCAACCATCATGATGGGGAATTGTGGGTCATTTTGTGTGAACACTTTGGCTTGTACTGTATCACTTGACTGTGTGTTGACTGACCCATCTTAAGCAACAACTATGTTTCTAAGGCAAACTTTAGAGTAAAGGAACAATTATTGTATGAATTGACCTACAAGTCGATTCAAACATCTAGTTATTACTCTAGTCCATTCTACTGACGTTACATGAAATGAACTAAACATCACCAGTGACGCACTCAGACACCATAACTACCTACGCCAACGTAAATAAAATCCATTATCCTCATTCTTCAGCTTCCAACTCTACTCCGTCTAATCTCTTCCAGAATGGAATCCCGTAATTCAAGTGCTAATTTGACCACAAATCAATGAGAATGGGTGATGTATACTGGCCTAACTACTATAAATGTTTGGTGAAGTCTGAAAGTTAATCTTGAATCTAGATTCTATGACCACAAATTGATAGACAGAGAATTTTCCGTACCATGAACAAACAAGGCTGTCAGTGACTGGTCTAAATAGACTTACACTCTGATCCGTGTCACAGTTTCCTTCTCAGTTTTGGCAATTTTCTCACAGAACGACAAGACAGGTTCCTCCCTCCGACTGGCTGGGATAATGAGAAGGAGCGATATCAAGCTATTCAGGACACTCTCGGCTGTAAGACATAAACAGTGCACAGTTCTTAATGATCACGATAATGACCTCTGTCATGAAGATGGGCAAAGGCATAGTGACAGACAATAACGATGAAACAAATCACTCACTACATTGCTTCACAAATTCTTAGCCCAGAACACCTAGTCCTTTGGAATAGGATTAAAACTCATTTACTTCTTGAGTGTTCTACAGATCAGCTGTCAACACATGTTAGGATTTATGAAGTGTCCAAACAATGGTATGTCTCATTGTTCTGTCTCTGGAAAATGGACCTATGCTTCCCGACAATAAAATATACAGCCAAGTTAACAGAAAACATCTTTCCAGAATGTCGGATAACAAAATGAAAAAAAACAAGAGGAATTTGTTTTCATAACAAATTGACATACAGGATGGCATATGGTAACTTCTGCTGTCAGACATGGACCTTTTTAGCCTATTTAAGCAGGCAAGCTCACTACACAGTAGATTTACATGCGCAGCTGACTTAACAAAGACCACTGTGTATATAGACTATTTGATTTACTACCAGTAAAAGGTCAGCTCAGACATCCTGAAACGGCCATTCCCCCACCAAATTCTCTAACATCGAGCTGGGTGTTTGAAAATGTAAAACACTCAACGTCAACATTGTGCGTTGCTAGTTTCATTTTTCTAACCCTGACCCACTTACACCAAAGTCTCGCCCCGTTCCCAAACTTACTGTGTTCAGAAGCTATCTCATCTGTAAAGCATACACTGATCGCTCCAATGACCTGGTGAAGGTCAGACAAGAGACCATCTGGAGAGTTCTCCTCGGAGATTTCAGACCCCAGTGACTTTAGGTAGCCACGCAGCTCTAGAGCCTATAAAACAAGTCATGCAGAACAATAATGTAGTTAAATTAGGAATCTTTACCTCAAACAGATGTGAGGATGTTAACAATGCAACACAACAGGACACTGATGGGTTTTGCACACTTACTTACAATCTTCAGACAGTGTTGGTACAAAAATTCAAGTCATTCTCACATTGCTCGTGCCAGGTGATATGAAGTAATATCCCCTGGCGCAAGCAGTGTAAAAATGGCCAGATGCCGATATGGTCAACTGAACAAATGACTGTTCGAAAAAAAGATTGATTGCGGGAGTATTTGATTGCAGGAGTCTTTATTCAAGATGGGAAGAGTTCAAGACATCAACAGCTTTCTCAGGTGTCCCTCTATGTGCAATAGGTACTTGTAACAACACAACTTTGATGCTTTTCTCATGAAAAGCTTCCGGAGTATGTAGGGCAATGGCCAGCGTCTCTACAGAGGCCATTTGAGATGGTGGAACAGTCTAGCTTCACCCTGGCTAAACAAAGTTACACTACCATATGTACCTTTCAAGTGTAGATGGAGGTAATTGTTTACAATACCACAACATTGACATACACACACAATTTTGGTATCGTACAAATACGCTTCCTGTTTTAATTCCAAAAATACAAGAATGTGTCCCCTACCGGCGTTTCCTCAAATGTGGTCAAATTTCTGTTCGCAAATTCCCAGATGATACCACCATGTTCGTTAACTCATGATTACAGCAACACCTTTTGCTAATGAATGAAATAGCATCATCGATTCTAAATGTTTGCCCATGAAATTTTCCTGAGATAACAAATGGTAGCATTTTACCATTTTCCACGAATTTTTAGTTTTGTAATCATTTGACCCCTTTTCCACAAAATTCTCTAAATTGATACCATTTTCATGAATTTGGACCTCGAAAACGACCTTTTTTTGCAGATTCCTGTCACAGGCATCCTCAGCTTCTGATCGTCCCAAATACACTACATATAATACTACAAGGTATGACACTTCGGACTAGAAATTCCACGGGTGCTTCACTTTAGCCGTCCATAGCAAACACAAAACTCAATAAATTTACACGAAACAGAGGTTCAACAAACCCTGAAGAATTTTTCTTTCTCCCAATACCATTCACGGTGTCCTGTTCCGGCGACTTCGCAAGAAATTCGCAGTCAAAGAACAAAAATGTTCACAAAAAGTCGCCACACACTTTCACCGTGGGCCGCTCGAGGTCAAGGACGGTACGGAAATTGCCGGAACAGGACACCGTGAATGGTATTGGGAGAAAGAAAAATTCTTCAGGGTTTGTTGAACCTCTGTTTCGTGTAAATTTATTGAGTTTTGTGTTTGCTATGGACGACAAAAGTGAAGCACCCGTGGAATTTCTAGTCCGAAGTGTTATACCTTGTAGTATTATATGTAGTGTATTTGGGACGATCAGAAGCTGAGGATGCCTGTGATTCCTGTCAGTGGCAGAGTAGCAGGTTCACCATAAAATGCGAACCCGTGGGACCGTAGCTCGGGCCCCGGGTTGACAGGTCTCGGTCAGTTCGAACTTATGAAGAGCAATGCTCTGCAGTATATGGGTGTTGGTAAATTAGTACAGTTTTAGGCTGCCAGCAACTCCTTCCATTGAGAATGGCGGTATCACAACCGGGAAATAGTGGGAGCAGAAATTTGACGATGTCATTGTAAACAATTACCTAGAATGGATGAGAACAAACACCACTATCAACAATTTTTTCGAATAAGTCCTTCGTTCCAGCAACAATATTAAAGATTGAATGCCATTACAGTCAATGCGATTGAGGTCAAACGGAAACGTTCAAATGGTTGAGAGGCACCTTTCTGCCAACCATGCCGACAGGAGGCACGACACGACAGTCGGGGAGACCTGCCAAACTGAACATAAGGTGAAACATTCACGATTGTAAACATTCATATAAAGCAAAGTAACAGAGTAGATAAGGAGCTGCTGGTTTAAATCAAACATTTACAATAAGTTAACCTAGCATCAAGAGTCAGGGACACTAGCTAACCTGGTCTTTTTCAGTTAAATCTATGAAAGCCGGCACACTCATGCTCGCGGCTGGAGGGAACGTGAAAAAGAGGCCGAGTTCACTTCCTGTTTCATAAACTCTCAACGCCTATTAAAATCATTCCAATTTATATGTATACTATCCTCATTTTAAGCCATTTTAAAACATTTTTCACTTAAAAGAAGTTTTCTTGTCGTTTGATGCAATTATAGCGCTTTTTTGTCTCTTATGTTTCAAACATCACGTATTATGTGGGTTTAAGACTAGATAACTTTCATCACCCGCAGGATGTCCGAGCAAGGTAACTCGTCATCTTGTCTAACTGTCAACAGATTTTTTTAGTTTTTGTACTTTCTATAGATCTCTCAAATCATGCACATGTGTAGTTTGTCTTAAAAAATCGACAAAGGAGATCTTTCGAAAACGTGGTCCGTGCGTGACTACCAATTTATTATCAGCTGTTTATGCATGGGGGTGTCCAATTTTCAGACGTATGATTCTGACGTGGTCTGGTGGAAATGAGGGACCTCCAGCTTTTGTCAGTAGCAGCAATTACCAATGATAACATCCGGTCTATTAAAGATAAATGTTTCCATTCATTGGAGGGTGGTTACTTTATAACGACGTCCTTACTACCAGTATCTGCCGTATTATTCATTATAACCGTTTTCCCAGTTGTGCGTAAGTGACATTAGTGACAGTCTGCCACGAAGACATCCTGGCAGAGAAAAGTGTGTCATGCTGAGATAACAGGTGTTCTATGACAATAAAATTAGAATTAATTTTTAATCTTTTAACATGGTTCTGTTTTTAATGTGATCAAGGGTAAGAGGGTAAACAAGAGTTGGTATGACCCATTTGTGTTGTACTGAGGTTCATCGAGTTATATTTGGACACGCAGGGGACTCTTCCAAGGTAAAGCGTCGTTGTCAGCCATTCTGGCAGCCCCCTGCTGGCAGTGATGTAGTGCAGCTGAAGCTATACAACAGTTTGACGCGACAAAAGGTTAGTTCTCTTATCATTAGCTTCGTCAGGTGATGGAGATATGTTTAGTAAATTTAACAATTCTTATTTTATTCAGATTGTATCTTATAATTGCTTTTGGCATAACTGTCTCAATTACATCATTAATTATTTGTAAAGTTGGAGATTATCTACATAGTCAAAAAGTTCATGTTATGTGATTTGTTCTGTTGGTCAGATCGTGCTTTTAAGAAAGCACAAAAATCTCAATATTTTAAATTACGTTAAAAGCTATCACTTTCAAATTACTGTTGCACTTCATTGTTAAATGTGTAATTCGGAAGCAAAAAATATTACACACGAGACAGTATTTTAGAATTATTGAATTAAATTTTGACACATTTTCATGTGTCAAGCAAATATCTTCAAAGTTGTCTGGCTTGTTTTACAGGAGGTGTTTGTGCCACAAAATGGTCGCCGTGTATTGTGGTACAGCTGTGGTCCGACTGTGTATGATGCGTCACATATGGGACACGCACGCTCTTACATGTCATTTGATATCCTGCGTCGAGTACTCATGAACTACTTTAACTATGATGTGTTCTACTGTTTAAACATCACAGATATCGATGATAAAGTGAGTTGTTGATAAGAGAACATCCACTGTTTAACATAATAACCCTGCGAATTACCTGAGATTTACTATTGAAGCAAAGTGAATGACAAAACTTTAAAACTGATGTATAGGTATCGTTAACCGCAAATTCATAACGCAAGTTATAAAAAGATGTCTATGGGTGTGTTCGTAGAGTGTTCACAAGATAAATGTTAAAAAGTAGGAAGCCTTGCATAAACTTTTCACTTTGATCTAATATCAAGCTTCTTTCTCATCTCAGATGACTGAAATCTTGTTCTAGCACCGTCAAGGTATTTGTCTATCACAGTGACCATTATTTAAACTTCAAAATCAATTTTCTGTCTGCCTTATACCAGTAAAGAGACCTGGGATAGTGATAAGAATTGACACGCTGAGTGTAGTTCATTATATTTGCAGTTACTTGCACAACTCATCTCAGAAGTGATGTGGCTTAACCTTTTGATTTTGAATAAAAGTTCAATGATACGTTGCATTTTTCTACCTCTTCAACAGAGAAAACTTGAATTCAGGAGTTTGCTATTTGTTGTGTGCCCAAAAGGTATGCTGCCTGCCAGCTCATTGTGCAGCCTTACAAAGCGTTCCAATTCAGAAGTGTGCCATGATGCCTTTTACAAACTTGGTCGGCATATGAGGAGCAAAATTCTTTAAACATAGAAGATTAAGTCTTACACTGTTAATTTTTTACATCCATGCTTCGGTGGTTATTTTCAAACCGATGCCGAATACTGGATCTGTGATGTAATGATCGAAGTAGGTGGAGCTAGAAATTTGGTTACTGCAAAGAATGGGTTGTATGCTGTTGTCAAGTTGAAGTTGCCCCATGGTTTTGTCAAGTTGAAATTGTCCCATGCTTTTGTCAAGTTGAAATTGTCCCATGTCTCTCTTCTTGCACTTATTACCTATCCTTTTGATGCAAATATATTCTCTGATCCGCCAGTAGCAAACATGTTGCTGTCATTTGCTGTCATTGTCCATGATAGAAACATGTTCCCAACCAATTAAATGGTAACCATTGTCTATTTTGTCTATGTCGAAAGAATTTACTTAATATGTGTTCTGAATGGATGAATCTCTTTAGTTTAGGTCAACCTTAAATGGAATGACTCAACTGATGAACATTTTTGAAAACAGAAGTTTCTGATGCAATACTTTGAGTCATGTCACAGTTATGTTCATTGTTAAACTTAGTTTCGAATTGGCAGAGTGAAGCATGTTGTGTGTATTGTGTCCAGCATCTGTGAACTGAGACATTTGTGATGTGACATGTACGAAAAGAGTATTTTTGACAAATTGAGTACAATGTGCACGTAATGTCGTGTTATCCTGTTGTAGATCATCAAAAGAGCGCGCCACAGGTATTTACTGGATCAATACAAAAGTAAGCTTGCCTCACCTGACCAGCTACTTAAAGACTGCAAGCAAGCTATGCAGGTGATTTTCAGATGATTGTAACTAGTGTGTGTTTCTTTGCATTTGCCTCTGCGTGCGTGTGCGTTAGTGCGTGTGCATGAGTGCGTGTGCGTGAGTGCATAGGTTTGTCAAAATATGTTGTGAAAGTGGGAATCGTTTCCTAACAAATTTACGAGACATTTTCTATTAACTATTTCTAAGACTTGGACCATGTGACGTGAAGTATTGTGTTTGATGGCCTTCTTGATAGTACAAACTAATGAGCTGTGTCTGACTTGCAGTAATTGCATCTTGCTCTCTCAGCATGTATTGATGAGTTGAGTCTTTGTTTTACTTTCAGCCATTTCTAGTCAAACAGGCACAAGAAACAGACCCAGATAAACGTAACATGCTGGATAAGATTGTGAACAAGGTTGAAGATGCTGTGTCTAAATTAGAAGATACTTTAAGTTCACAACAGGGAGCGCTAGTTGATAGCGCTAAAGAGGTATTATGTTGGTCCAAGGTGACTGTTGAAACATGCACAGTGGGTGCATTGGTGTCATTGAGTGTTACGGTTTGGTGTATGTTACGTGACAACAGCTTTTGTAGACTCGCGTTTTGACTATTAAGTAGATGATATACATTATCATTCACGCAGGTGAATAATTAGATGCAAAACAAAAAACGTACTTAGTTTGAAATGACTTTCCCGACGTTGCGGAGCTGCTTGTCTGCTTCTGCTGAGGGTTGATGACTTACTGACAGCGGACATTTGGGTACTGGACAGAGAGTTCTTGGTTTGAGCGAAGTGTCAGAAAGGCTGCCTGGGTTAAAGCCAAGGACCCCTCTTTGAATGGACATGGAGGGGGCCGATTTAAGTTGTCTGACTCCGGGTCTAGGACCTTGCCTATTAGCTCTGGCAGATGGCGACGGAATTTTCATTTGAGCTAGTCAAGCATCGATCCCCATTTAGAAGGAGTCGGGCAGATCTATTATGTTGGGAAATTTATTTTACTGTGCTTTCCAGAAGTTGTGATTTATACTTTTTTTGTGCTTAAACTAAATGTTTGAGCTGGTGTGTCATAATTTCTAAAATCTAGAAAATGAAAGTTTGTTGTAATTGAGTGGCATATTACACTTGGCCTTAACTAAAATTGTGGCGCATTGTCTTGTAGCAACTTCTTGCCGATGCTTGTGATCCGTTGTGTGATTGGTTGGATTCATCGCATGGTGGTGAAGTGGTGGACAACTCAATATTCACAGATCTTCCACGGCAGTTTGAGGCAGAGTTTCATCAAGACATGGAATCACTGAATGTAGGTGAAATGCATACAGAGAGCTAAAATAATCTCCTATTGCGCCTTCGTGAATGTAGCACCATGACATTTAGTTACTAACGAAGATACTGGAAATGACAAAAACAAGTAATATTTTTGAGAACATTTTGTTATAAGTTCTATTTTACATTTACATTGTTTTGCCATAGTTGTGTAATTATGCGGAAACCGACAGAGGTGCAAATGCAGAGAGGTGTCTATGTCTGTCCTTTATTCTTTATTCTCTACAATGTTGAGCTCACACCTTCAGTGACTGATGAATAGCTGCAGTTTATATATTTTACCTTGTTGAAGACCACCATACTTTATATGAAATTCTGCGTGCAAATCGGGCAATCATATTGCTTGAAATTTGGAATTTGCCGTGAAATTGAACGATGTTTTAGTCGATGTGAAGTTTGGTTGTGTCAGGTCCAAGAGTCATCAAAGTTATGGTGAAAATCATGAATGGCATTGAAAGCAATTAAATGTCAATCATTTGATTATTAGCTGATTATAACATGTTGCTTGGGAATTTCAATGTTTTTTAGACCAAAAATTTAGTACTTGTATTCAATTTTTTAAAACTAAATAACTTTACCCTAAAATTAGTTAGTCGTATCTCATACATGTGCAACATCTTGAGTGTTTTCTAATCCTCAAATGTGTTTCTAAACAGTTAGTGTGCATATCAGGCTCTCACTTATCTGGACTTCATGCAACTCTCAGAAAATTTAATATATGATTCTGCCCTCCTCTGAGGCATTCACTTAGAGTATACTGCGTGTGAAGTAACGAACGTGATTTTTTGTTGCAACGAATGCGAATTTTTTGTCGCTCTGGTTTCAGCTCATAGGTGTTAGTTGAGAGTTGATAAACCTTGGCTAAGGTAATCTCGAATTTCTGATGCTACAAAAATATTGAAGTTGTGACAATAGTCGGATATAACGTGCATGTATTTTCAGAAACATTTTGATGCCCGTTAATCAGTGGAGAAAACTGGTTCTCCAAATTTGGGCACGTTATATCAGACCATTACCCAAGTTGTTCCAGACAACTTAGCCAGTAGTTAGTTCCTGGTGTCTCCAGTTAGAGGTACCTACCATCTTCACTGAGCTGTCATCTTCTATCGCTTCATCAGGTGCTGCCAGCCGATGTTGTGACACGTGTCAGTGAGTATGTGCCGGAGATCATTGACTATGTACAGAGAATCATTGATAATGGCTACGCGTACGTGTCACATGGTTCAGTCTACTTCGACACTGGCCGGTTCAGTCAAGCAGACGGACACTTCTACGCCAAGCTAGTGCCTGAAGCATTTGGTGACACAAAAGCTATGTTAGACGGAGAAGGTAATGCTCACTATAGAAGTTGAATCTATTTGCTATATGTTAACGTTGTAAGGTGTAAATCTGATTCAGTTGTTTGCTTACTGTGAGTCCATATTTAGCCCATGCCATTGCATTTAGCAGCAACAGGCGCATTTGCCCTAGGAACAAAGCCGAGAAGCACGTTTTCGAAAAGTTTTCAGTTTAACAATTATTCACTTTTTTCATTGAATGTAGTGATAATTGGCAAAATCGCACAAAAACAGCCAGTTATGTATGCTCGTATGCTTTAAGGATACCTGGGCGCTCTTGGAGTTGAGCGTAGGCACATGTCCCTGTTTATAAATCACTTGTGCAAAGATATTTTTTTAAATTGCATTATTTCACACAGGTGCATCAGCCTAGATATTATTGGCATATCTGGTACATTTTGTGGTTTCAATTTTATAACTTAGTGCTGTTTTGGTTGATAAGCTGGAATGTTTGAACTTAGGTAGAAATGTTAATGAGGTTAAATGCAGTTTTCTCACCACCAACACAAACGACATTTATTGTCTCAATGTCAGGTGATCTGAGTATATCTGAAGACCGACTCAATGAGAAGCGTAGTGCCAATGACTTTGCCCTGTGGAAGGCGTCCAAGCCTGGTGAGCCATCGTGGGACTCACAGTGGGGAAAGGTGAGAATGTGTGTTTGGTATCTCAGTGTATTCAGCATTCGCAAAGTACGTCTGAAAGGCTTATACAAACAAAAAGAAGACAGTAAAGCTTATTTTCAAAGTTTGCTTGATAAGAATTCGATTGTTACTTTTAGTCTCTTTTCTTAATCATTATTATTGGAACTTTTAAGTTATATTTTGATTGTAATTTTTCTTCAAGCAAACTTTGAAAAGCGTCATGGACTCGCAGGTGAGGATGGGTGCCTGGTATCTCAGTGTATTCAGCATCTGAAAGCTTTTGCGGAACCTTGCCCAATGCTGAATGTTAATCAGACAATGAATACTTTTCTAATTATACTTTCTAGTTAACTTATATGTTTACGTGCCAAGCAGCACAGTTTTTCGCATTTTATGTTCTTTATAATAAATTTCATTGCTGGCTAAAGAAAGTTTGACTGCAATTTGTTGCTTCACAAAACTGCGTTTATGTGGTGCTAGGCTAGTTTGAATATTCAGCCAGGCATGTAAGTTTATCATCTACATCATGGCATGTTTGTGTCCAATGGTGTGGCTTCGTTCATTGCAGGGTCGTCCAGGCTGGCACATCGAGTGTTCGGCAATGGCGAGTGGTGTACTGGGAGACTCTCTAGATATACACACAGGTGGATATGATCTTAAGTTTCCTCACCACGACAATGAACTGGCCCAATCTGAGGTGAGTGTTGTAACAATGATTCATTCTTGTCTGCCTTGTTGGCATGGTTAGAGATTCAACTGGGTCAGTTGCTGGAATCAGGCATGGTCAGAGCTAATCCAGCGAGGTCAGGTACTTGTTTCAGGGACGTTTGGTGCAACTGTTCGTCACACGGAATCTGGGAAAATGATCTTGCGGTGACATGTATCTTTAATGCTGCGTTTTGCCTTGTTCAGCCAGCTAAAATGAAAAAAAGAATTCGGCCTTTTTTCTTTATAAAGTCGGTTTCAAAATTTCCCATACCATGATAGGATTTTTTCTTTGATCAAGAGGAACATACAAACCCTCAACAGGTCCACTGATGTGTAAGAATATTGTTGATTTTATTGAAGTTGGCCTGAACTTCACAAATGGTGGTAGGAATTCTGTTCAAAAAAGTTCAGTCACGCCACAAAGCAATGACCACATAAGCTTGATGACCCCAGTTGACCTAGTTACTGAGTCTAAACATTTTGTTCTTGTGACAAGATTAAGTGTGTATTTTAGGAACAAGGCGTGAAAGGAACGAGGAAAATTCTTTTGACAGATATTATGTCGCCCTTTTGCGTTAACTTTGTAGTGCTTAGAACTTTCTGACTCATTTGACACTAGTTAGGGGGTTACTTAGACAAAGTAAATAAATGCTGAAACTCTTCGGTTTAGAACTTCAAATATTTTTAAACTGACTTCTAAACATAGTGGAATGCAACTTTGATGATTGATTTGATACAACCTGGTGTTTTATTTGCGACTTGTTTCAACACATACCAAGGCTTGTCATTCTTGATTCATAGCTTGAGAATGGTGAATATTCCTGCAGAAGCACCTCCCGATAGAAATTGTTTTGCTGTTTATTCAAGCAAATGGGAAAAATTGGCTGATGAACATGCATTAAGTGCATTTCACTGTAATTTTGTCAAATGGACAGTACTTGGACTTCTAGAGGAAACCTGTGGAATGGGCCTGAATGGCTGATGGGTAGTCTTGTGTTTGCATTCTTCTCTGTCATCCCGGGTGCTATTCAGAATGATTCTGCCATGCTTCAGTGTACTATACACTGAGGTTCTGGTCCTTTTAAATTGTTTAATGACCAATATATTGCTGAAGGGACAGTTGGAAAGCCCTCTTCAATCCCCCCTCCCCCCACCGCCATCTGTTTTGCTACTGTATGTGCCGTCCCCCTTGCCTTTGGAGGAATGGCTTGAACGTTTCTTTTGTCATGAGGTCCTGGCGCAGTCTTGGTCAATAAAATGTTTGGAAATGTCTTTTTAAACGCTTAGCTAGTGACACGACTCACATTCACTTTTTATTGTGCAAGGTGCGTAATCAACGTTTTTTTTCACCTTGAATAAATGTTTACTGACGTTACTGTTAAACTCTAAATTGGAAATGTTGCCCGATCTTCTAAATAGTAAAGCGTGTTGATTGGTAGACTTTTCTGGGAAAACGATGTTGGAGCATGATGTTTTACCCATCTACCATTTGCAAAACATGGTTATTTGTACGGACATTTGAGTTGTTGTATGCAAGTATGCATTGCCGGCAAAACAGATTTGAGTCCAAAATACATCAAGTTGCAATCTTGCCAGATTTTGGGTAATTTGCCAGTCCATCTGCACATTGCAAGGCTTGGAATTTTCCGCGGAAACGCGGATTTCCGCTTTTTTCAAATGTTTTGTCCGCCCATTTTATTATATTTCCGCGTAAAAAAAAATCGGATTTGATATAAAATTTCCACGGCAAATTTCTTTCTTACCACGGCGTTGCCGACGACTTGCACCTTGAAAAGCGTAAGTTGCTCTTTATGTTTCGGAGGAACGTAAATTGTCAACATCGCCGGGGCATCTGGGATAGCGTGGTGGGATTTTCAATGGCGTCTCGTGTGATTGTAAACTGTGGTGACAAATACTACGGCTCTGCAGCCAAAAATGTGTGGGGGTGGGAGTTTTTTTTTTAGTCCTCCCGATTTTTGTTGGAGAAAGGTTCACAGCGACTATTTCAAGGCTGGGTAGCGCGCATGTTTTGGGCCGTAAAAGTTTCCGCGTGTTTTGTCATTGGTCATTCCAAGCCCTGACATTGAAGGTTGTAGTATGTCCACATCATACAGTAAAATTCGTGTTTGGGAATTTCATTTTGTCGAATTTCTGAACAAAAATGACTTTTCTGGAAAATTTGATTTTGTATGGCGGAGCTATTACCAAACAACATTTGGTTTTTTTTTGAGCATTTGCAAGAGTGGTAAGCTTCTGAAAATAGAAATATATGGTAATTTTATAGCTTATTTTTCCCCAATTTTAAAAATTTTTACAGTTCTTTTCTTCATGTTTTTCGTCAGGCATACTTCGGTAATGACCACTGGGTGCGCTATTTCCTACACACCGGCCATCTGCACATCGAAGGCTGTAAGATGTCCAAATCACTGAAGAATTTCATCACCATCAAGGAGGCGGTGCAGCAACACACAGCACGCCAACTGAGGCTGGCCTTTCTACTACACTCCTGGAAGGACACACTCGACTACAGTTCTAATACAATGGAGGTGGCTCTCCTGTTTGAAAAGCACTTCAGTGTAAGACTTAGCCAGCTCACTCATTAATTGTTGTTTTTACTCAGAAGTGATGCGATAGGCAGCTGTTGCATTCCTATTTCAATGGCTTTCGTTTTAGTTGCATTCCATTCTTAGCATGATCAAAGTGACTTCCAGGTTTTCATATCTGTTTAAACCATCCTTTGCTTTTCCCAGCATGGTTCTCTCCATTTGTAGATCCTCGAAAATACTTGAATATTTCAGGAGTTCTTTCTGACAGTGAAGGACATTCTGCGCAGTGTGCCATCACATGGAACGGAACCATTTCAGAAATGGGCAGATAGTGAAGTGCAGCTTAACAACAAGTGAGTCTTTGTGATGTTTCATTGGAAATTGACTCGAGACAAGACCACTTTGCTTCACTGCTACTAGGCTCATGATTGGCCACTGTCTAGCTTGGCCACTGTCTAGATTGGCCACTGTCTAGATTGCAGCTGAGTACAGAGGGACCGAGCAGCTCAATGCTGCTCTGATCCAGAGTTCCTTCCATTTGAAATGTGGTGCCGAACTAATAGTGTGCAGGTTACTTTTGACATTTCATTGCAGTTGGCTTACAGCATGTGATTTGTGTTTCAGGTATTTGGAGAAAAGAGCTGCAGTTCATGAGGCACTCTGTGGTAAGTCTAACCCTCTTGTGGTGCCTAGGTGACACATAAAACCTCCACAAGAGGACGCCTTTGCCTTTGTAAGATTGTTTCTAGAATCTATGAGATGGTGCCCTAATGAACTATTTCATCAGTCCACTGAAGCAGGTCCTACTAGCTCAACTGCCAGATACCTACTGGAAGTGCAGCCTAAATTATAGTAATTGTGTCACGTAACAATTGGCTAACAAAAACCACATGATATTTTCTAATCATGTCATTGGCTGTCATTTTGCATTTAACATGTCTTGAGGTCATTCATGCCTGTCATGAGCAGGGTCACAATGTAGTAGTTATCTGTTGTCAACAAACTTTTGTAAACAAGTGGCCATCGTTGGTATGAACCCACAATTGAATGTACATCTCAGTGTTGTCAATACATCACATGATCTATTGACAACACGTCACGAGGCTCTCGTGTCAAATTACGACACCCACTGATTGGCTAACTGTTTCCTGAATAAAACAAAAAAATGTTTGTCGGAAAAGTAGACGCACTCTTTCTCATCTGAAAAATTGTACACTGTACAGTATTTTTGAGCTTGAAAAACTGTCAGCACACTTTTCTGTGCACTCTAATTAATCATATATGACAGTGAAAGTTTTTAGGTAGGGTTTTAGAGAGTTACAAAAAATAACAGGTATTTTTGAGCTATTGATAATTTTAGAGAATTTGGTGGCGATCTTCTGTTGCAACCAGTCAAGAAGCTCAATCTTTGCCAAATTTCCTGTGAAACTAAAATTATTTGTGACCTACTTCAAGGGGATTGTTCAGAATTAGGTGGCCATTTTTGAGTGCTTGATTTTTGCGAACTGTTCGAGAATATTCTCAAAGTTTCACAGAAAGAGCCAAAACCAGCTTCAGAAAAGTTTGTCAGTGTTAAGCCAACCATTCAAGACTTTTGTTACTTTCAGCAATGAATCTGTTTTAGACATGTGTGGTGAAACTTTTCACGGAATCTGACACTTTTGTCCCTGCCTTTGTCCTGTGACCGAAGAAAGTCCCTCCCTCTCTGGCTTTCAAGCACCACATATATGCATTCCGAAAGCCTTTAACCACACCCAAAAATTTAACAGCACTTGCCAGTCATTGTCCTTCCGTTGATGGCTTGTTGAGCCAAATAATTATCCAAAATCACCTGGCATTTCACTTAGACACACTTGATTATATGCAGCCATTGTTTTTATTTGTTGGAGGGTACATCGCATGATGGAGTGGGCGGAGCGATTGTCAATTTATCGACTGCTCAAATTATTTAAACATCTCGAACCTAGAGATCACATCTGACTGATCATTGTTCTCTGCCACCAGACTCTGTTGATACCAAGACAGCCTTAGTGCATCTCAGAGACCTAGTGACGGCCGTAAACACTTACATCAGTAAAAAGAGATCTGAGAAACAGAACCCGGACAGAGGACTGCTGACTAACACAGCACACTACTTAACATGGATGTTAAAGGTGGGTAACTGTTAGTTTGGCCAGTGGTGATTTACAAATACAGGCTTTGAGATTTAGGAAAACTCTTGGTGTGATTTAATATCACTGGTTTAAGTAGAACTTGCAGGCTAATTCCATATTTCTGTGATTGCATGACCAAATTAGTTAGAAGCACAACATATATCGACAATGTGAATATGAAGTAGGTTGAAGTTGCCAAATGTTTTTAAGAACGAGCTTTGTGGCGAAAATGATCCACCTCAAATCACTGAACTGTGTCCAGTAGGTATCGTGACATGGTGCTGGGGAATAACACTGCATGATGCAGGCCATATGAGCCCGCGATGTACGTCATTGGTGCAAAGGTCAAATATTTGCTGAATTTTTTGTTTACACATTTACAAGTTGTCAATGAATACAACTGCACTTTGTTTAGTGTAGATTATGTTTAAATAGTATTGTCATTTAGTTCCTGCTACACAGTAGCATAGTTAGGAGCATGCAGCGACATCTTTAGGAGGTGATTTCAGTGTTTCAAAGGAACTGAGTTGACTTCGTTATTGCTGATTAAACAAACCCGATTCTACACGTTAGCTTTTCACGGCGCGGCAGTTTATGCCCCGAGCATGCTCATGCAAACACATCTTTGAAGTGCTTAGTTTGAGCACTGTCTGTTTTGAAAGAATTATATTTTGTTTTGTTGAATTGTTTTTTTTTTGTCTTGGAGAGATTTTCTACTTGCTTTTTATGGCAGTTAGTTCAGAGTGTATTTTGTAAACCACGAGCAGGATCCTCACTCGCCTGAAGGGAAAGGTGCTTGTGCCTTCTGAGAGGTGGGAATTTTTTGTTTGAGGGATTATTCCCACCAGTGCTTGTCATTTACTACAACATAGAGTTCGTGAAGATTTACAAAATATAGCATATTGAAAAGGGCTTACTGCAAAAACAGTGAGTTCATAGAGTCAGCATGAGGATGTTCTGTTGCGTGTTTTCACTTCATTCTGTTTGGACAATTAAAATTTCCTAACCTCTTGTGATTTTTCTCGTTGTTCGTGGTAAATTTGCAGTTTAGTTTCCCCTGTCTTGGTTTTTGTTTGCACTAACAGTTGTGCTATGATGAACAGATTCTCTTCATTTCCATGCTGTGTCATTTATTCCAGGTGTTTGGTGCTATTGAGGGCGACGAGCCACTGGGTTTCCCACAATGCTCAAACCAATCTGCTAACGTAAGTCCTTTAAAGTCAGAATTAATGTTGATTTAAAATAACACATTTAAAGCATTTGTGTAATTTATCTACATGTTACTATTGGATAACGGGCTGAGGTTACAGCAAAACAAAAGTATTCAGACAAAATGACAGAGAACTCCCTGTCATTACGTCTGGCAGAAAGGGATTTCCCCCTCAGAGTAGTCTTCCCTCATGACCGAGAATAAAGGAAAATTAACAGGAAAATGTCGGAGCCTTTCTGCTATTAGAATTTTGCCGCCTTGGTAGCTGTTACCAGCCCTTTTTGTTGTTAACAGAGTTGAGTGCCATGACGGGAAAACGGTAGTGTGTCTGATTTTTTTTCATGTCAGTCTATAAATGTTGAGGAATCATGATGCAAGGTAGTTGGTGTGCTCCTATTGAGGACAACATTGCAGACATGCTTTATGCCCCTAGAGGCTATATTTAGTTTATTCATTTGGTATTGCTCCCTCTATTGGCAGTGTTTGGAATAATGACCATCCTTGCTATGGTGATCATGCATGTTTTATGCGGTACACATGATGAGGTCATATCTTCGCTCTACGTTGCTCTTATTCTTTATATTCCCTACAGGGGTCTTAGCTGTCCGGGAGTTTCTGTATTTCTTCATGCTTTTCGTTTGCTTTCTCTGCCTTGCTTTATACTTTTATTGATATTTTTGTAGTTTGAAGAAACAGTTATGCCATACTTGACAACTTTAGCAAACTTCAGGGAGGAGATCAGACAGGTTGCTAGGCAACAAAAAGGTAACTACAATTTATGATTGTGGTATGTTGTATCACATTGTTAAAAAGGTAATTCAGTAATTGTTTAAGTAAACACAATGACAGGTGGTGGACAGTAAATTTTGCCATGGACTGGTGAATGAGGTGGTTGAAGTCCAGAATAAACCGAATGTTTCATTTGTGATGCATCAAAACGAATCAGTGTAGTTGATCTTGTTAAAAAAATACCCAAGTGTCTTTGCATTTTCTCTACGTAATTGTTGAAAAGTGTAGTGGGTGTCCCATAAAAAGTGTGCTCCTAGGAAAACCTAGTACTCATTCTTTATTTTGTGGATTACCAATTATAATGTTTCTTAAAAAATTCAAAACTTGCAAAAACGCTGGTCTTATTTCAATTCCAAGCAATTCAAAACCAATCAAAAATGAGACAAGAATTCAACAACTTAAAACCTTGTTCTATTCTCACTTTTAAAGTTTTTCAGAATGTTAAAGTCAGTATCGAAAATTGTTGAATTCAAATTATAAGTTTAGAGAATCTAGGTGCTATAACTTTGGAACCCTAAATTCTTGTTATTTCCAGATGAATTTTGTTGTTTTCAAAGATGGCAGGGTGAGGTGTACAATAAAAACCAAAAGAATTCAAACAAAATGACTAGGAATTACATCTTGTTAAACTTGGCAAGAGACGTGAGGAAATGGGTCACTTAAGTAAACAACACACCTCGAATGCGACACAATCCTGAGGTTACGTACTCAGATTGAACAATGCTACATGGGTTCCTACTTAGTTTTGTCCCATTTTGAGGTTATGCCGAGAACTGCCTCGGTGGGACTGGCTCCTTGGCACATTTATTTTGTGCAACTTTGGCTAAGGTTTGAAGTACTACTTTTCAAAACCTTTGTATTATACTATACAATTTGATTTAGCTTCAGCTATAGCTTTCTTTGCCAACCTCATCCACTGCAATGCAGTCACTGTTCTGCATTCTGTTGACAGCCACTGATATCTTAAAATTGTGTGACGCCCTTCGTGAGCATGTGCTACCTAACCTGGGTGTGAGACTGGAAGACCACGAGGGCCAGCCTCCTGTACTCAAACTGGTCGACAGGGAGACACTTATGAGAGAGAGGGAGGAAAAATTAAGAGTAAGTTCCCTTTTAGCTATAGTATGGTAGCTATTCAGTTATTGGACACGAACAGAAATAATGGCCGGTATAGTCTTATTTCTATTTTTCAAAGACTGACTATCTTGCTATTTATAATTTTCACATGTTTTGTTTTATTACAGCTGTTGTACGATAAAAACTGTATTTTTTGTTATAATAGTCATTTTTAGCGGTGACGGAAAACTTTGACATAATAAAAATTGCTCTTTCCTGCCACAGTGTGAAGCAGGGGATCTTTGTCTTCATTTGTTATATTCATGTGGCTAATCCCTTTCCCTCAGTAATACATCTATTTTGATTTATTAGCACTGAAGCTTCCTTATCGCCAATCTGTAAATACGGATAGACTTCTGACTGTATCTGCAGGGCAAATTTTCTAGTACATGACATCAAAAGTTTTGTTCAACCACGTCTAATGTTATTATTGTGTGGGTTTACAAACTTAGCAGACAAGTGGGACAAAATCACCGTCTTGTTGCGTAACCTTCCATAAGCCACGCACGGTGAAAACCAGCACGAGTTCCGCAAACTTCAGGTGGATTCCAACTGTGTAGCACCATGGCGTCAAGTGGAACAAAAATCCTCCCTTTCTTGTCTTGTGAAAGGTGAAAGGTCTATTGTTTTCTATTCCACAGTTTCACATTTTGTTGCTGTGTCTCTTCGTTATAACTGGCATTGATGCTCCTGTTCTCTTGCTTGTCTCTGTAGATAGAGGAGCAGAAACGTATCGAGAAGGAACGAAAGAAACAAAAGCAGTTGGAAGAACAAGCCGCCAAGGAGGCACAGAAACGTGTTCCTCCATGGGAGTTGTTTTTAAGGGAGACGGACAAGTACTCAAAGTTTGATGACAAGGTAAGATGGGCTGTTAAGATGCTAATAGAACATCTGGAGACTTATTAGGTGAGGCGAAGTGGTGAGGTGTGGTGCAGTTTGAACAGGAACTCTTCACTTATGACAAACACTCACCTCACTTTGCTCACCCGCAGTGTTTGGGAAAATGTTGTCCTCGCTTATTTCACGAGGCTGCTTCGTGGTAAGATTGGACCTCACTTTGCTCGTACGCACAAGTGTTGTGTGCTGAAGAGTTTGACTGTCAAATAACATTGATGCTGGGTCAGGGAAGTGAGGTGTATGTAGAAAGGTACTTCTTAGTGCCGATCAATTAAGTTTGTTGGAAAGTTCAAGGATTCTTGTTGAGGCGTGTAGGGATGTAGTTTGGAGTTTTGGACAAAGTGGGCTTGAATCTGCAAGCTGAATTTTGAGTTAGACCACGCACTGCTACAAGATTAGTCTCAAATTGTTCCTTGCTTAGATGACACATGACCTTTGGTCTTCCCAAGAACTGACACTTCATTGTTAATTAAGATCATGCTCGATGGGTAAAGGACTCGCTGTAACAAGACAACTTGTCGAGCATTTTCTCAAACAATGATGAATTATCAGTTCTTTTTGAGCACAGAAATCACTGTTTTGACTACAGAGCCAGTTTCTTCATATACGGTAAGTGTTCTAAATAAAAATTATTTTGCTGTGATGGAAGGTTGGTTTATAGTTGTTTTGAGTTTGTAGACAATGTCATGTCGTTATTGAGGGATACATAGAGATAGTTTGGAGTGATGAGGACTTAGGTACATCACATGGCAGGACTTGGAGTTGAGGTTTGACCATGGTCAGACTTAGGTACATCACATGGCAGGACTTGGAGTTGAGGTTTGACCATGGCCAGAAATGTAATGAGATCAAAACAGAGTCTGTTGTTGAAGAGAGCTCAGGGTTTAGTCGATCCACTGTCAAGTAGTCTATTGAAATTTGTCTTTTGTCTCGTTAAGCTGACTAAAAACTATAATTGAATTAAGGCTTTACTCTCTTAAAATCACTCTCATGGTATTCAATATACCATACCAAGAACATCAAAACCATCAATGGCCTAAGAAATTTCTGAATCAGAGTTCAATGGGGTTAGTTAATCTTAATTCAACAATGGCGCATGTAGACAGAGCTTTTGACTTGATTTTGTAATGGAAGTAAAATTCTATCATGGTAATGAGAAGAAATATTATGCAACCAATTTTATGATTGTATAAGGCCCAATTTGATTTTCATATTTATGCTCCCACATATTTGTGGGTGCAGATTTGTGTGGTCTCTGTCTGGTCCTCTGGCATCCGCTGCTGTATCTCCTAAGCCCCTTGCAGGGTCCTAATGAGATTTGGCAGATGTGCTCTTGTGATGCTGATCACATGGTGATAGATTTTGGACCAAACCAACTACTGCTGCGACCCCTAGTGCCAATTTTATTTTTTACATTTAGTAATATTGTCTTTGTTTCTCGGAGTTCCCAACACCAGATGGATGGGTCGGACTACTGCTTCATTTTGTAATGGCAATTTGTTTTCTTCACGTTTGCCTCTGTAATCCGTTACTGAGTTTCGTGAAATTTAGCAAGCAAATAGCTTACTATTGATACCTTCCCATTTTCAGGTGTTTTCCATGTTTGCAAGTTCTAATGGTCATTTTTATGACACTAATAAACATGCTTAGAAGCACACCGTTTGCGTTGCAGACGTATGCATTTCAATGCTCAGCGTTGCCCTTGGTTGGCTACAGGTGGCGCTACATCGCTCTTGGTTAGCCAGCTAAATAGAGCGAAGTGCAGTAAAAATGAAATTTGAATTAGATCTTGTACTGTTTTGATATTGGTCTTGTATTGTAAATGACCGTGTTAAGTTTTTATTTGCAATACTAATTTGAGTCACAGGCAATGTGCCATTTTAAAAATCGCAGTTTTGGGGATGGTCAGCGACAATAGACTCTTTATAACCATTTTGTTTAGTTGCTGATGGTTTTGATTTCCTGGGTGGTAAAAGAAATAGAATCTTATTACGGTAAGGAAAAATGAGACCGATTTTATGAGAGTGATGGCCCAATTTGATTTTTGTTATTTTGGCGTGCTTAACAGGTCAGTGACATGCAAAATGCATCTTTTTACCCTTAAAAGGATGCAAATAATGATGTGCTCATTTTCTATTGGACAAGTGGAGTTGACATTGACCGCTTGATCTTAATTCACACTATCATAGTCCGCAGAGGAAGGAAGAGAAACCAATGTTGTGCATGATGAATTATCAATTAAAACTTAGTTCTTTTGCAGGGTTTTCCAACCCATGACAAGGAAGGTAAAGAGCTAACTAAGTCTGCGCTGAAGAAACTTAACAAACTTTATGAGGCACAAGACAAGAAGTACAAAGACTTTGTGAAATCTCAGGGAAATGAAAACAGTGCAATGAATGGTGCCGAGAGCTAAAAGGATCGTCTAAGATTAAGATATTGTTTCCGCAGTGTGCTGGTGATATCAAAATAACTTTATTGTAATTTCCGTGCATGTTAAATTACCCAGAATTCCCTAATTCTAAGTGCACTTTTAACTCCTGTTAATGGTGGCTGACTTCAAGCTGAACTTATAAATGAATTATCACGAATGTCATGCATGACTATTGCGACCAGTCATCACCCATCATGACGGTAAACGGTATTTTGTGTGATTTATTGTGGCATATACCTTGCGAGTCTTGTACATTTCGTTTTTCAAGACATGAAAAGTTCTTATTCATGATTCACGGAAAAACTGTTGTTAAGTAAAACTGATGTGAATGAATTTTGATGATAGCAAAGTCGCACTACAAAAGTAAAACTATAAACTTGAATGTTTGTTTTCTTGTTCTTTTTCTGGCTGCATAATGTGTGTAAACATGATTTAGGGTGTAGACATCCTAGCAATGTGACTATTATGTTGGGACGTTTTCAGTGGAAGGCCTTGTCTTGTTTTTGTTTGGATATCGCATTTTGTCAGAATTAATTGAAGTTTTAAGAAGGCGAATTCGCACTTTCTAGTTTAACACAATGGTGCCATGTCCAGGCAGAAGCTTACAGACTGTTATTGGCATGTTAAAAACCCCTCAAAATTGTTTTGGTTGCAGCTTATTAATGAACTTTGCATGTTTTTGGATCTTCTGAACCAGGTGCAGCCTCCCTAGTTCTCTTTTAGTAAATTGGAGCAGAATACATGTCATCATATTTTGTTGTTCTAAGCACTATGGTGAATGGTAACTTATTGTTTTGGGTATGCATTAGGTTATGAATGGATGTTTTAATTTCCTGAAATCACTTCATAATGCAAAATGGCCGTGATGCAATCCTGGAGTCTTCAGGAACTATAAACGGGACATGCTACTGTCTCCAGTTTGAGTTGGGTAGTGCATCAAACAAAATAGTAAAACCTTATAAACACACATCTTTTCATAATTCTTGAGACAACTACTGTCTTTATGGCATTATCTTTGTGTGTGTGGGTTTGGAATGACATGTCGTCTGCTGAGTAGAGGGGTGTGGCATGGGTTTGGAATGACATGTCTTCTGTTGAACTGAGAGGTGATGTTTGCTTTAGAATTTCGACCCTTACGCGAAATTATATCACACCCGTTTGCCAATGGAATAAAGGGAAACGGGATTTGAAAGTGTCCTGTGGAAATTATCGTGTCTGTGCTGAAGTTTTAACTACGTGAAAAATAATGCATGTGTACAAATTGACCGTCACCTAGTATCAAACGTGGGGGCAATATTTTCGTTGTCACAATAAGTTTTTGCCGTCATCAAGGGCTTACAGAATATAAATATTCCGTGGGGGTTGGGACTTGATTGAATGTTGAAATCCTTGATATGTTTTAATAGGTACGAGAATGAAGAAAAAGGATTCGCAAATCTCGTGCCGTGTGAAAAAGTTCATAAATAGCACTGTCCATGCAAATCAAGTTTTCATAAAACATGAATAACGTATTCGAGTATACGCTTCTGTGGTGGTCGAAGGAAATGAAATGTTTCATGGGTTGAATGTCGTTGGTAACAAAGATATAGGCGGCCAGGGTCAATTATTGTCTGTGAACCCGGGTGTAAGTCACAGGATATTTATTCACCAGGATATTTTAGGGATGCATAAAATCTGAAATTTTGGTTTCCTCAAACGGACACATTTTATCCAATGCGTGTTTGAAAAGGTTCAGTTCGCATATCAAAGCCGCCTACCCGGTTGTGGCCTAAACGAGTTTTCCGTCCAAATGTTCTCTGTAACAAAATAATGCTTTGTACACTGTAACCTTCGACAACCCTCGGAAGGTTACTCATGAAGGGACATTGGGCAAGAAGTGCCTCGGTCGCGGAAACGAACCTGGACCCGCGGAATTGAGCGAATGCCTGGCACTCAACGGCAAGAATTGACGATTTGTAACAAATCGTAAAAACGACGAATTTTCGTTATGGTCAAAGCTAATAACTTCAAGAAGTGTTTCCCATTCAACAATAACCTCAAGAATGTACGCGTTTTCGGTCGTCAATACGGTAATGTCCCTTTAATGCCATCTTTATGGTATAAATTAAACGATTGATGTGCATATGCATTGATTTATTAGACGATGTCGAATTCCTTGCATAACAGGTGAACGATATATTGCAATATTATCTTCGCTGACTTGTGCACAGGAAAGTGCCATGGCTTTACAGACATCCCAATAAGTCAGCCCTCATGGACACGTGCGCATGCCACGTGATGGGATTGATCCGGATGTAGCGAGCTCTGATGGACGGCCAGAAGGTGTTTACCTTCGGAGTTACACCATCAAAGTTGGCAGTGAAAACCTGTAAAAACACGTCAGAAAATAGAAATTAGAATTCACATGCCAAAGCCGGCTACCAGGATCAGCATTAACCGAAAGATTGCCCAGTACAAACCTATAAACAGATAGGCAGGCTACACTCAGGTTTTTAGCAAATTATTTTTAATGAGCGAAATGAAAATGTGTAGTTTTTGTTGCCAATAAAAGGCATACGTGAAACCAGCATTTCGGCTCTGTATACCTGTCATTGAATTCTTAAACGAATAATTTCGGGGCTTGAAACATCACGCTATCCAATCTTGTATTGTTGACTAATGAGACGGCAACCGGCAACTCAAGCCTGAGCAATGCGTACATGCTCCGACCGATTCCCCAATTTTTGGGTTGGGCATCCCCTGAAAGCTTGTGAAACGTTTTTTTTTGGCGTCCCTGTTGGTTTCAATATTGCCGGACAATGGAATTATGAGACCGATTTCATGAGAAAGTACATAAGTTCAATAAGCCAGCTCGGCAGTAACTAATGCGCGGAAACGGGGGTTTATCCGTCCGCGAGCAACAAAAAATGTCCGTAATACGGAAAAGTGGTCCGTGAGAGGAGAATGACGTGGGCGAAATAATGTGGCCGAGGTGTCCTCGGGCAAGAAAGTCTACTTTGTGCTTTGCGAAAGGTCACCGACACTAGAAGGATACTAAACCCGGTTGTGGCCTATTGGCAGATACCGGTACTAAAAACGAGTTTTCGTCCGTCCAGTTCTCTAAAACAAAATAGTACTTTGAAACCTTCGATATCCTTCAAAAGTTTGGAGGAAAATTTGAGAACTCCTTTCAAACTCTACCAAACGGGCAAGCGTGACTCATAACGCTAAATCTTCGTGAGAGACCGCAGTGGCAGATCTACGATTTCAGTAAGGGGGGGTTTAGGACTTTCGAAAGAATCCGAGGCGTGTAGCGCCGAGGAGAAGGAAGGTCGCGAGAGGGTTTCCCTCCTCCCGTGTAAGATTTTTTGGGATTTTTAGTAGCTAATTTCGTTTTTCTGGCGATTTTTTTTTCCAGTTTTTATTTTTGATCCTGTCCCGAGGGGGGGTTTAAACCCCCTGAACCCCCCCTGTAGATCCACCTCTGGACCGTCCGGAGTTGGTATATGGTGCAACTCCGGACGGTCTGGGGTCAACAGAAAACCACAAATCAACTGTGAGTCTCGGTCTACACCAATGTGATAAACGAGAGTAGTTCTACTTGCTGCGTCAGCTGCAGGTATGCTTATCTCTTTTATGACACACAATGCGTGACTGGGCAAAGCGTTTTCAAAATAATGTGGATAAATCAGTGGAGTGTGAGACCCCTGAAGNGTGGTGCGCTCATGATAGAAATGCACTGCCTTTTTCAGATTTGGGAAAATAACGTCAAATTTCGCAGAATAACAAATATTATTGAAAATGAAAGTATAAACAGTTTAAGTGAAACTGGTACAGACCACTTGTTTATGAAAAAATTCAAAAGAACTGAGTTCATTATTGCTTAAACAAACCCGATCTGCACGTTGGCTTTTAACGGCGCTCCAGTTTATGCGCCGAGAATGGTCCCTACGAACTACCAGTTAATTCTTGTAAATCCAAATCATTGTTGTCGTCGGAGCAAGACTTAAAATGTGACATTTTTAGTGTTAAGTGGTTACATCAAAAGTTCGTGTCCGTCTTTGTGGGAACACTGGCTTTGAGTCGCTGTAATTTTCTAACAGAACATTTCCGCACTTCTGTGACCAATTAATGACATGGAAGTGTACACTGATCCGATATCGTGAGTACAAGGAGGTGAGCACGACAGTGACGTTGTTGGTGATGAAACTGGTCATGACCGGCGGGCCTAGTGGGCTTAGTGATTGTAGCAAACTTGTTGGACAATGGTGATGGTGATGGTGGATGGGATGTGAGTTGTGTTAACAATGAATCTACCTTCTCAGACCCTCTGAAGTCTTTGTAAACCGCCCAGCGTCTACCGTCCACTTTGTAGAGTACTTTGTACGACTGCACAAACTGATAATGATTTCCCCTACCCTTTGTCACAACTCCCGTCACTGTGCGTACGTTGCCCAAGTCGAATTGAAGCCACTGGTTAGCATCGTTTGTTTTTGCGCACCAAGCGGCGACAGACGATGTGATGTATATGCGAGACCTGGCTGGCCCGTGATTACGGTCCCATTCAGACGAAACTGTGATTTGACGGTCTGGTATACCCGCGCCACCGGACACCAGTTGCTTAGTACACGTGAACTCGTTTATGTCTTCAACCCTGATTAACTTCGGTGTTCGCCTCGGCCAATAGTAGAACCTGCCAAGCGACATGATTCATCCATGTTAGCAGTGTTTCACTGTTTATATCAACGGTGGGTACACGTAAGTTCTTGTATCTATGTATACACCAAAAGGTACTAGTTCCTATGTCCATTTCATTTGCTATTTTACTGCTTACATGAGAATAACGCGTGCGCTAAAAATGAACCAACATTTTTCTTGGTCTAATGGCTTTAATGGCGTATGAATATTAAGGAAGTCTATACTAATACTTTCCCGAAGTCTGTACGATACGGAAATGTGTTCTTTCCAGAGATTATTATTTTATGTTTATGTTATTTGTACACTCATATTTCTGTACCTTATCAGTTACAATAAATGACCTTATATTGCCTATACACGGTCTCCTTTGTATCTCTGGAAACCGAGCTTGCGACGCACCTATTATTCTCGGGACATATTCCGAGCATAAATGTCAGTTTTGAAAATAAGGAATCTACCGAAATTTACTAGAACTGTCACGACTTGCCCAGTTAAAACATTGTTATGCCATTTTTACATAAAAACGTCAAAATAACATTAAATTTCCGTACATTATCTCAACAAACTCAGTTATACCTTAGAACTGGAGAAATACTTCCAATATTTCTACGATCATACGGAGTGCTACCTCACTGACGTTAAATTGTCGCCAGGGACAAGTTGTTTGTAACTTTCCCCAAAAACATGTTTTACCATTTTACAGAATATGCTAACACTATAGCTGTGCAATTATAGTGAAACACCTTTCCTGTAAAAAAAGTTAAGGTTGACACGTACTGACACACAGGTACACCACACACAAACTGCATATATTATCTAATTAATTACAACGCCGCAGATAACTAAAAATTTGGTTCTAAAATAGTGTTTCCACTTTTTGTTAAAATATGTTTAGTTTTTCCAAAGACTAAAGATATTAATTCAATTTTGAAAAGTGTGAAAGGTGGTTCTGCAGTCGCGCGGGGGAAAATGCATTTTTGACAGTAGTACATTTAAACATAAAGTGACCTGCACCTGTACCATTTAAATCCAAGTATGTCGGTGAAAGTACCTAAGCTAATCTTTACATAATTCTTTACACTTGACAGAAACTCCAGAATCCTTTGCCCCCACTTTTTTCAGTGTTGCGCCGCCCACGTTCTCACCTTTTCGTCAACTTTTCCTCATGTTCAGCGAAGTTTTTGGCTTCGTGCCCAATTGCAGAAAAGACCAGAAGAAATGCAAAACAAGAGAAGTTGAACATGGAAGCTTGGACCATCTTGAATTTGTGGGCTGAGAGTGTAGATTAAACTCGCATCAACGTATTCTGTTCTTGAACAGCGACGATTGTGGTTGGAGTTTCAATTGATTTCATTGCTAACCGACTTTATATATAAATATAGTTATCAATGTTTAATGATGACGACATTCCTTACAATGTCATAAACCGGTGTCAATTGTCGGTTTGATCCTAATAAAAGATCAGTTGCTTCTCTGCAAATGATTAAGGTATGTCAGTGAAAAACATTAGACGCGATTTAATGGGGCATACGTTTATAGACACGACTTTCTTAATAGTAATGTTAACACAAAGAGTGGGTGACATCCCATCAGGTGGCGCAACCGTGGGAATGTATTTATGATGAAACTTAAATTTCTATTGAGTTGACGCTTCAGCTGCAAAGCTTCAAATAACACCATGCAGACATCAAAAACACAAATTCAGATTTTATTTTTTAAAAACATTCTCAAAACTACCTATTGATTATCTGCGTTCCCAAAATATTCTTGTTTACCCTCTTCTGGGATGGGTAGGAAGGTGGACAGCAACGTTCCGGCCTCTAGGTGGACCAAATATTTTAAGTCTTTTCATGGCCAAGAGCGTTATTTTTTGCCGTATTTTTACAGCGAAAAATAGTCCAGAAGTAAGTAAAATGTTTTGATTCGTACACATGCAATAGCCTACATAAATGTACAAGTACGTTGTGTAACAGCTGGGGAAACAAACTTAATATTATCTTTGGCCTTGTCTTTGTTTTTGCTGTGTTGTCACTCAAATTGGGTCTGAACGAGCCTGGTGCCATGGTAAGAGCCCCAAACTCTGAAACTACATAAAATTTTGCTGAATGATTAGCAAAACGGAGGGGATCTTTAATAAGTAATTGGTCTGTTATCGACAACAGCCTCAAGGAAAGCGGTGATGTTTTGTCGGTGAAGATGACTCATGGGAACATTACCGGGAAAATTATTCGACACTACCATCAGATACAAAATATGCACAGAGTCGTGAGAGTTCTTACAAAGATTATCAGAGGGGACATTTATTTTAGGCTGTACATGAGCGGCTTTAAATGTTTTGAAAAGGAAATCGTGTGCACCTTCAGGCCAATGATAAAATGTTTTACCTACGGCGTTAGAAGACCTTGTTAGTACTACAGAAGCAATCGAACACAAAAGCCATTATTCATCGGTTCTGGATATTCACGAGACCAAATTTCAATGAAAAATACCGCCATTCATATCTTTAAGATCGTTGTATGTATTGAAAACTGCGTTTTTCGTTGATTTTGAGTCACGCGCTATGTGATTTTGACCAAGACTTTAATGAGGACAATGATAACGCGTTATTACGTGATTTGGACTGGTGAGGAAGTTTTAAACTCACCAGCGGTGAATATTTGCGACTCAATAATTGCTCATATTGACCGCCGATGTGACAAAGAATTCTTCATATTGACGGCAACTGTAGTTTAACGCAAACTAGTCCGAATTTAAGAGAAATGGCACTAAAACAATTTGAAGAGTGCTTTGCAAGGTTGCAGGAATCATAATCGGACACTGGGTACAGGTGAAAACGAAATAAGAACAGAGTAGCGGGGTCAAATGCCGGTGAACCATGGAAAATCTGAATAGCCGAAATTTGGTGTGTGTTTTAAAAGACCATGACTGCCATAAAATACGTATTTCCAGAAATACAGAGCTGTTTTACAAGTATTCACCAACAGGACAAGAAGGATTGATGGGGTGATTCGTACAACATTCGTTTAACCCACCTGTAATGATAGATTGAACCAAAAACAACGATCGAATACACCTAGTGTCTCAAAATTATGGGACTCATTGCTGAGGGCCCTCTTGGAAAGCAGTGCTGTCACTTAAGAGGCCACCCTCATTTTAAATATCACAATAAATAAACAATAAGTAAATAAAAACCTTTGACCTACTGCATCTAATTGGATCGCATAGAGAAGCAAGTCCTGAAACAGACACGTTTTATGTCTGACGTGCGCTGGAGTTGAAATATTTATCTTTGAAACTGTAGGAAAAATACAATTTTCATAATTTAATAACCTTTGCGGTGCATCGAGAGCTACAGTAGCGTAGTGAAAGTCGTAGGCCTATTACTATACAAACCGTGAGTAATGCTGACTACCACGGGTATCTAACTGTTGACACAGTAGAATACACGACGAGTGAAGTTTCACAAGAAAAATGCACCCTGTGACCCGATGTTTGCACCACATTTTAGGATCGAAATTTGTTTGTATGTGCAAATCGCATCATACTAAAATTTTAGGTGTCTTGGTCAAAATTAATGTTTGCAGTAACTGACTTGTGACCTATAAAATCTAATTGGTTGATTGAATGTCTAAATATGTTTTACTGGCACGTTTTCTTACACCTTGACACTGAAGTTGTAGAACCTTTAAAATGTATTAATATTTGCATCAATTGAGCATTTCCGGTGCATCATTAGCCATGATTGACTGGTCTCTTGTCGACTAGGAGATATCAAGGTCTAAAGAACTTCGAAATTCCAAAAGACGAATAGTTACACTGAATGGTCTCAATCAAAAGTTGTTTTTGTGACGAAAGGCCGGTTTATAGACGCTTTGATTTAAAGTATATTCACACTATAGGACCAAACCAAGCTTTTTGACCCGGTTCAACATTTTCTCAGTGGCTTTGAAATAAACCCAGATTACAACAGTGGTCCTCGATTTGTTAGAACAGTCCAACTTATTTATAAAACTGTAACAGATTGGAAGCATAGTATACGTCCATTTATAACCACCGTTTTGTTACAGTTGTAGGGTTGTGGTAATAAATCGCTGCCACCAGCGCCTGATGTTTTGAAATCGACATATGACATCTTAGTTAAAAAAGCGAGTGTGCAATGCCAGTAATTGAATTTCAATAGTTTGTTTTTTTAAACTGAGGTAACGGTAGGCAGTTTTGTAAAAATTTATGAAGCGTCTGGCTTACTACATTTTGATAGCTTAAGAACTGTAGAGGTGTACCGAACTGGAAAAGGGAAACGGTTCTCTCATATCTATTCCTTCCTGTGACGTCAACGTTATAAATTACAAGAAAATTAGGTTATAGTTCTCAATATAAGATCGCGTGAAGTCACGACCACGCTTTAATAAAGTTAAGCATAGAATTTCCGAACACATTTGCTTACGATTTGAGAGATCTGTTTTACAAGTTATTTAGTTGTACACAGTTGTGTTAAGAACTGCACTAAAAATTATCTCCTTAGCTGGAGAAGAACGATGTCCGTGTTTTCAAGTTCCAGAGAATTTAGAGAGATGCTGAGCAGTTTGACGATATTTGGTTGTTGCCTTCGTATTCTTGCCCAAGGTAGGTTATCTAAGCTTAGAGCAGCAAACAGAATCTGCTTGTAAAACCATTCTCAATTTATGTTTAATTGCCGGTACACAGCGTATAAGGTTAGACATTTTGCCCAGTAATGGTTACGGCTGGGCATCAATGGTCGTTTGCATGAAACAGTCCCAAACAGTGACTCAACTGTAGTCCCTAAATCTTTTGCATATTTGTGTCATTTTACTCACAGATGTAATCTTTTTCTATCATTTTATCTTTATTATGAGCTCCTTTTAGACTCATGACATTTTCCAATAGTATTACTATAATTTGAGCCTTTATTTCATTAAAAATAAATTGGCACTTAGTCCCTAAATTAGGGGCGTTGCACCTATTTAGTTTCAACATTATAGAGAATTCAACGTAGAATTCACTCTTGCTTTTTACCAAAGCCAAAACTGACTTAATAATAAAACTAAAATATCATAAGAAAGGACAATCGGTGTTTTCACAAGTCCACAAGTACGCATTAGAATTAGGTACCTTAGTTGGGCTCTTATTTGGACTGGTTCATGAAACCTGGCATGGTTCCCCAGGCAAGCAGTGTACCGAATACCGAAATGAAAAATGCCGGTATAATATTGAAACGCACAGTACTTGGTGCCAAGATCACTACCGTAAAATTTCACTTACTTAGGACAAACTTTTGCCAATGAGTAAAATTTTATCTTTTCCTGTTTCATAAAAAGTAACCTAAAAGACCACCAAATCAATGCTGCATCATTTTCAAAGAAAAAACCACCACGGCTACTATCTGACAGTGATTCTGGGAAGCTATGAACATTCAACACAATGATAGAAACTCTTTGAAAATTGAAAACAAATTGTCCAAAACTGATGACATTGTGGGTACTCTATTTTGCGTGCACTCCCCTCATGATGCGTTGAGCGAATGCCACTTATCATCAGCCTGTTATGGCTTTATAATCCACCAAAATGGTAGTGCAGTATATCAGCGGTATCACTTGCAAGTGCCTGTGGACCCAGCACACAGCTTATTGGTAGAATTGCCATTTTCACAGCTTGCACTAGTACGGAGGAGCATTGTGCCAATGGGTCATGTATACCTGAGGATCACAGGTGTAACTTCGAGCCGGGCCAGTGTACGGACGGATCCGACGAAGACAATTGCGAGTCATGTATGTATTTTTGATTTCCATCATACTCGTTCACTGCAACACAAGCAAAGGATTTCCTTTAAAATTCATAAAAATTTAGACCCAAACTCTCAAGGTGTCTTTCAACGGCCATTCAGTTCATCATCAAAACCTACCGATTCTAGAGAGTGATGAACGTGTCATGCAGTGGAAAGGATACAAGCAGCACCGTTACATACAACCCCAGGTCAGTCTAGGTGTAGTGAATGTTTGTCGAAGTCCTTTTCTGAAAACGTAGCAGACGAGTGTTGAGTCATGCATGCCCTAAAACAGGAAAGTAACTCAAGCTGTCGTTAGGTCTACATGCATCAATTTAACTTGAAACAGTTGTAAATTGATGAAATGTTGACACCACCTGATACCTTCAGTAGAATTAGTAACGGGAAATAAGAAACCTCAGGTACATGTATACATTTTATCATGGTAAGTTTACATAGACCGGTGAAGCAGGATATTTCTAATTTTGGTGGACATGCTACAGCTAATACTTCTCACAGGGATACATAGATGCGACTTTGAAAGCGGGACTGGTCAGTGGGTAATTGATCAAAACGCAGATTTTACTTGGGCAATACATGCAGGTCCCACACCGACAAAAAACACCGGACCATCCTCCGACCACCTTGGAAGCACGTCAGGTAAGATCATAATTTCTGTGAACATTCATTATGCGATTTAAGGGATAATTTATCCCTGGTTTAGTGATTTCGGCAAGCTGGTTCTGGCAACTGCTATCATTCAATTCGGACCTCCCCTGAGAAACAACATGAACGCATAAAGCACTATCTCACCGTTTCACAAAGCGGTGGGCGGTCTTTCCCTGTAGCCTGCAGTTAAAGGGGTATTTCTCTGCTCTGGCTAGTTGCCAATGCCGAATTCTTAACAGAAGTGCTTTGGGGGTTAAAAAAATAACAATTCCCACCCGATCTATTTGAGAGATGATACGTTTCTGAACTTTTATCCCATTACTTGTTATATACATACATAGGAATACTACTGTCGTATCCTTTCTCGAGATCATATCACTTAGATTAAATGTATACTGCTATTTGTTTTTATTTTACTTAACTAATTGTATTATTACAGGTTATCTCTCATACATAGGAATACTACTGCCGTATCCTATCTCGAAATCATATCACTTAGATTAAATGTATACTGCTATTTGTTTTNTTCAATTCGGACCTCCCCTGAGAAACAACATGAACGCATAAAGCACTATCTCACCGTTTCACAAAGCGGTGGGCGGTCTTTCCCTGTAGCCTGCAGTTAAAGGGGTATTTCTCTGCTCTGGCTAGTTGCCAATGCCGAATTCTTAACAGAAGTGCTTTGGGGGTTAAAAAAATAACAATTCCCACCCGATCTATTTGAGAGATGATACGTTTCTGAACTTTTATCCCATTACTTGTTATATACATAGGAATACTACTGTCGTATCCTATCTCGAAATCATATCACTTAGATTAAATGTATACTGCTATTTGTTTTTATTTTACTTAACTAATTGTATTATTACAGGTTATCTCTCATACATAGGAATACTACTGCCGTATCCTATCTCGCATTCCTATCGCGGTAGTATTCCTATGTAACTAACTGGCTTGAGGCACTAGTCTTGAATACATAGGGAAGGTTAGCGCGAGTTAATGCTTTCTGTACGATATTTCCTAAGAGTTGACAAAAGTAAAAAAAAAACTGCCGAGCTATTCCGAGATCTCCCGCCATATAACTTGTTTGCTCACAAGTTGCGACCAAAGGTGTAAAATAGGCTAATTTGTTGAGTTCGTATTTCTACCACCCGGAAATCTGTCCCGGACTCAACACAGTGGCACAAGTGCTACCAGTTGCAAGCTGAAAAAATAGTGCAACACTGCGCCGCACAACATTCTTGCGAAGAATTCAATGTGCAGTAATAATTGCTGGTGCTCAATTTGAAGTTACATACGTGTTTGATCGTTTCTAGCCAAGTATCTGCTGTTTGAGTCGTCGTCACGGCATGATGGTTTTAGGGCGCGACTTAGGAGTCAATTTCTCGTGGCAGCTCCGGGAAAATCGTGCAAGGTGAGAGGGTCTACTTTCACTTTCTTCCTCTGCCTCAATCACTTCTTTGAAACCCTCAAATCATATTCAACATGACTGAGCAGTAAACTGAGACCAATTTCACAACCGCATGTGAATCTTTTGCGGGTTTATTGCCGCATTCACATTGATACATGCATTTCCGGTATTGCCAACGAACTCAATAATACATACGTGAAGCTGTTGCGTCGATTAGTTCTGCGGCGTCCATAACGTTTGAGGGGGATTTTGCGGCTGTTAAACGGGGCGCTCTGGGGGTTTAAACAGTTAGTATGCTACTCAAGTCACAGGCAACGCGTGATATTTTCGATTTCGCAATTTCAAGATTGGTCAATCCCAATAAACTCTGGACCTATTTTTCTGAGTCGATGATGGTTTCGATGCCTTGTTGGCCACGGAAGTAGAATCCAGTCATTGTAAGGAATGTTACACCAATTCTATGAGAATAAAAAGACTAATTCGATTTTCGTTATTAGTCAGCTAAACAGGGCGAAATGCAGCTTCGATCCAACGAGGATCTCATTTGACAGAAAACTGACCGTCATTTATTGTTCCTTTTGGCGGGTAATCGAGTTCTGTCAAGGTTAGGATGAGACGGATTTTATGAGCTTAAGTAGCTGAACGGAGTTCGACGAAGTCTTAATATTAATAGATCGTCGATTTTTTTTTGAATAAATTATTAGTATTTTGTATTTTGGTCTTCCGCCAACAAAATGAAGGCACTTCCGGTAAAAATGTGAAATTTACATGGTCATTGAAATCGTTTTGATGAAGAGGTCCTATGGCGGTGATGTCATCGACAGTGAACACGTTGAAAAATCAAAAATGTCCTTGCTCCGGTAGGTGAAATAATACGATACGATAGCAAAATATTCATGCTGTATTGTTACACCTCAGAGCGTGAGTCAACGACATCTAACGTTACAAATAAAAACTATCCACTAGACAATAACTACGTTCCATGGCATTGGCTAAGATGAGTAGATCAAGTTAAGTGTTCCAGCTCATAGTGTCGCCCAATCAGCAGTATCTTTATAGTCGTATGAGAACTTTCCAAAGAATAAATCGCACATTTTCACACAAGCAAAAATGCTTTTTCTTAGCAGGACAAACGTGTTTTTACTGTTGAGGAAATAATGACAGCGAAATTACCATGAATACTCCAAACCCATAAGGAGCGGGCAATTTTGAAGTGCACATAAAACCATTTATGGAAATCAGTTTTGATACTCTTATTTGAATGGGGCTCTTTACCCAATTTGTCATTTGCCTATTGTGCCCAGCTACTACACCCTGGCACCCAACCGGAACTGAATTTTACCATGTCACAACTGAGTCATGTCAAAGTTCCCTGTAAAATTTTTTTCCTAAGTAAAAGCAATTCGGTATTACTAGAAATTACCAAAATTAACATTGCAAAATCTCACTTCTCATCGTCTTTCAACCAAATACGTTATTCACGTGACAGAGGTACATGGGGTATGTTTCACACGGTGCAAGTGCCCGCGGACGCTCCCTGGGTGTAATTAAGCAAAATTAGAACTTTACTTCATCAAAATCATAGTACTGCTTAATGACCGTTACCCAAGGGTAAATAGAATCACAATTCATGCATCCGATACCATATGCAGCTGCATCTTCGCTATCTCATTGCAGGTGCGTTACTTCTACCACATGTATGGCGGTCGCCATTTGTTTAACGTGACCGTAGCCGCTGTACTCGGTACGCAGAGACAAGTCGTCGCGTCCAAGTCTGGAAACCAAGGCAATCTGTGGCATTATGAATCCATTGAAGTTGGGAACATATATGATTTTTTCGAAGTGAGCCCAATTCCACATATTTAAGTCGGATGGGTATTCCCAATTGTGTCCGTTGTTTGTGCGACAAAGACGCAATTTCATTTTGCACTTCAGCTTAAATTTATTGTTTATGAGTAAAAATGGTGACATATAGACATTCTTTACATATTTTTATGCTGACAACCTTGTATTTCTTGGTTTAAGTAGTGTTCCCACATTTTATTGAAGCATCACACATTTTCCCCCTCGATGAAGGTTGAGCGCATGATTTTTTCATCAGAAAAATTTTAAAAACTTTCGAATTAAGGTTTTGTATGACCTTAGCAACAAGTCTAAATAATTAGACATTCAAATATTGACAAAGCTATAGATTTGAACTTAGTAAAGCCATAATAAACTTTCTGAAAGAAGAAGAGCTGTAGAATTTGATTTTTGAACTACCAATCTGCATGTCTTTTAGAAATGCTTAGAAAAACAGAAAGGTGAATCAATAGTAAAGCAACGATAACACGATCAAATTTTACTTGATATTCAAGATGAAATCTCAAAAACGCTGTTACAGTTTTCAAAAATATCGTTTAGTTTTCGTTTTGTGCTTCATCAGTTCATTAGTTTTTATAAAAATCAGATTTTATAATTTTATGATAGCCCCTGATACTAAAATGTAACAATTTAAAAACAATTTCTACAGCATGCATAAGACCTAGTGGTTCAATCATAACATCTCCAAATACCATATGAATCAGATCAGCCATTCCTGATATGATGAAATTTTCCAAATGTGGACATTTTTCTAGGGTTCTGCATAACCTAAACCGACTTGTCCTGGTCCGTCACTCGGATGCCTATTTTCGCTTCAGATCGTTTTTGAAGGTATCCGTTTTGGATATCGTTCAGATATTGGGTTGGACGACATTTCACTATCAAGAGGCTGTTTGGATGGATCATGTAAGTAGATCTGTAACTTAGCATTATCTCTGCAGTCTTCACCACACGTTGAAAACTCATATATTCATTAGACATACAGGCATCAAAAAATCACGTGGCAAACCTATAATTCTCGCTCATGCCATATCAACAGGTCGCGACTCATGATTCAGTGAACTTCAGCCTTTGAAACACACCTTTTGTACAATTGCGTGTTGAAGGGAACTGTGGTGCTTTGATGGAGGTTTGCATTCACCGAGTGGTTTGTATTTTGGAGTTATTTCAAAACAAACGTAACGTCATAATCCGGACGACGTAAAATGGCCTAAAGGACTCATGATTTCGTCACGTGCTGGGGATGCAGTGGTAAATCAATGACTTGCGAACAGGAATATCAAGAAACTGAATCACGATCCAGTATCTCGTGACGCCTCCCTAAAAGAAATTTAATGACGTTGCCATTGCGGTCAATACAAAACCATGAGCGGTTAATATGGAGAATTATTGACTCCGAAATATAGATTGCTGGTGGCACTTCATGTAATGTTTACTGCTACATGTAGACTGAATGTAAAGAATCGTATATGTTTGATCTCGAATTCAAAATTGCTAGAAGCAATAACTATCTGTAAAAATCTATCTAATAAGATAAAGGTACCACAATCAACCACGTGTCTCAAAAAGGAAAGCAGGACCCTCACCATCACCATTTCATCACTGAAGAAGAGGTGTAACTTAACAAACATCATTCATTATTCCCTCGACTATTGTTGCGGATATATTTTGGGCATAACTTACAAGTACTTATTTGAGTGTGCTTTAGTCCGGGGTGTGCCTGCTTGTAATGATACGAGTACGGCATCCCTTTTCAGTGCCTTCTACCAGAACACTGCGCCTGGTGGCCGGGACGTCCTCTAATGAAGGTCGGGTAGAGGTGTTGCACAACCAGACTTGGGGATCTGTGTGTTCTCACGGATTTACAATGACAAATGCTAAGATCGTCTGCAAGCAACTTGGTAGGAAGACTTGATATTTTGCAATTGTGTTTTTTTACTTGCTTTCTGAGTGTCGACGTTTTTTATTAAGGACCACGCTGTCAGAATATAGACTGACAATGTTTTTAGTTGTATTGTTTTGTTTTGTTGTTCTGTTTGATTGGCATGACCCCTGAGTTAAGTACAATGATGATGTAATTTGCTTACTGCAGAACAGTATGGAACTTTCTAGTAGACTGAGTTCAGTAGTGATAATGTAATTTGTTTACTACAGTATAGTGTGGAACTTTCTAGAAGACTCTAGCATGACAGTGATTAATGCAGTCTGGAATATTCTAGAGACTAGTATATGTTTGTAGAATGATTGGGTAGATTCAGGAAAGTTCTAGAATGTGCTTGAATTGGTGTAAAGTTTCAGAATAATGCATTAGGCTATAAATACACAAGCACGGGTTTGTGTTAGTCAGATCAAGCCGGAGATCAAGTCAGTTCATCAAAAGTCCAAGAAAGTTAATCAGGAGAATTACAGTTGCGTTGCAGTGAAGAGAATCGGCAGTTACAGCGATAGTCAATAGAGAGGCAGCTATAGAGACAGCAGGTTATTGAATCGAGTGTAACAGTTGCTGAACGTGTCTCAGAAGTTCATCACAAGTCAAGGCTTCGCAGCACTGGCTGGAGCATAAACAGACATTACGTCGGACGTTATGTTTGAGTAGGCTTGTGAACGTACTGTCGGGATTAATAAAGGATTAACTCGAACCGGTCTTCAGTCAATCGTCGCACCGAAAGCTATTAGCACCGGTCTGTAACAACCTCCGCCCACCCACATACGGGGAAAAACGTGACACACGCACGGCGTCATATGAGTTGTTAAATAAAAACTGAATTTAAAAGAATTAGCGGAAGGACAAAGAGTATCTAATCAAAGAATCAATTGGTCCCTATAACGTGTACAATTTTGCTTGCAAACGTAGATGTACCTACTTCTAAACTCGAAAAGTGTTCCATTAAAAGCAATCTGAAATCGCTGTGTAAAATTTCGCTGGCGCACATTTGCTTTGATAAAACTGTTTTATTAATCAGACTAGATTTTTGAGACCTTATTTTTGGTCTGAAAGCGTTATCAAACTCCAAAAGTAGAATGTTTGACAACTCCTTACAAAGTCTGCTCAATCGGAGAGCATGATCAACGCTTTGGGGAGTTAATTGGCAATTGCTGATAAAGACTGACGTATCTTGAAACATAGGGACTTTGAAACACCCTGGTGGGTTCTGTGGCTGAATAATACGTTTGCCTCTCTGGAGACGTGATAATTATGATGTAGCAGGTGACAGACTTCTGTTGGGGGAACTCATCGAAACAGTACTTAGTATCCTATTGGCCATCATATATATCAATACATGTGCACCTAATGTTGATGGTGATAGCGATTACCATAAATAAATGTGAAGGCCGACATGCAGTAAACGCGCCCTCTTTAAAAAAAGCTCCTCAGATGAGTGAGAAGCAATCCGAGGCCAATTTTTATCGCCAAGTAGGTAACACGCCTCGAAATTGAAAAGACGGTGTAGGTTTCAAAATTTGACCCTACCTTAGTTTGCCAAAGTTGAGTGAACCTTTGAAAATAGAAGCACAATAATATAAAGCTTGTTCAGTGAAGTGTAGTTCAAATAGGGAATCGGCAAATACCCGTCAACGATGTGATCAGCAGTGTTTTCGAAATGACACATTCCACCAAAATCGCAAGTTAAATAGTCTACGGTCAAAGGATGATTCGGTTGATTATTTTTACATGCAAACTGCAGTCCGAAACTTTGTGCTTATTTTGAAAACCACGCCGTTTTTGCAAAACTTTGTATTGTCACTGCCCTTCATTACAATGAGTATGGAAAGGAATCGCCGTTAGGCTACTGTGGTCAAGAAAAGAAATGTTGGAACAGCTCCTCATGACGTCGACGGACGGGAGCTGCTTCTTGGATTTTATTCTAGGCTTGAGGCTGAGAATACACGAAAGAATACACTAGGTGTTTCAGAGCCGACGTTGAAGGAGCTGTTCCAATTGGTGAAGAAAGCGCAGTCAGGTTCGGTCTCAGATCTGCGTGGTATATTAGACACAGAAGAAATGGTCCGTTCTACTAAGGAAGCCAAGACTGATACTAACAACGATCTGGGTGGAGGAAAAGATACCTGTTGGGTGGAAGGTTTTGTTCTGCTTTGTTACTTAGGAGAAAGGTCGTGATCGAACATTTGAGAACAATACTGCTACTGAGTGTGCAGGCAAGACTTTCTTGACTATTCTAACTAGGTCAAAGACAGAGTCTCTCATAAATAACAGCTACAAGAAGAACATGTCCGCCTTAAAGCGACCTGACCTCGTTACGACTGGATCCAGCCAATGCTTACATCTCTAGGAATGATAACCAGTCACCTCCGAGTAAAGCATTTGCATTCTGTGACTAGAGGTTCTCTTCGGCCAGTCAGCTTCCAGCCACCAGAAAGGGCCTATTAGAAGACTTCACAACCAGCTCATTACGGGAAACATTACCCCTAAACTCTTTTAACTTATCGTCAATGGGTGTGCCAATGGGGAGAGGATTTGTGCCCAGCATCTTCTGCGAACCAACTCGCAGTAGGTATTTCAGGTATCGGCGACTATCACTATATAGAATAGGTCAAGCTAGAAAGAGGTACTGTGATTGGACATACACTGACCATCGTAGGTATAAACCGGATTAGTGCCGAAGAAAGAGGAAGCAAGATCCCGAGGTTTCAATATTGAAGCGTCGTACCTGTAATTAGATCAGTGATGGAAAACATGACTGTGGTAAAGATGACGCAAGTGAAAATCCACTGCCAACCTTACACAAAATGTCTTCATGAAATCGAAGGAGATTCTAGCCTAGGAAATTGACCTATTGACCTTTTTACAAGGAACGGGAAGGTGCTCAGCAGTCAACCTGCCAACTTAAGGCGAAAGAGCTCATTCTATAGACAATCTCGTCAAGTTCTTAGGGAAGTTGTACAAACCTCTTCCTGATAAGAGCGACGCCAAGCACATAGAAACTTCGCTTGGATAGTAGTTACGGAGGTCAAAGAAGAGCAGTTTTCCTGTCTTATACAAGGCCTAGATCTATTGGCGTGCTTTGCTGCCTTGCAAAATTAGAGGTCTGATGTAATTTTTTTCAGTTTTGGCAATTAACAGCGTGGGTAGAGCAATCAGCAAACTGCTCAGGAAATGGCTGTTGGTCCCCGCAGTTTCATAGGATAGGAAAGCTGCGTGATCGAATTGGTCAAACGGAGTCACCAGGTGCACGGACCAGATGGAACCATGAAAGTCATCAAGATCTAGTGAGCTCATTAAGTGCTCCACTATTTCACACTGACTGGATTGTTTGGGGGAATCAAAGTGAGTCTTGCAGTCATTCTGTTGTGGGGTTAGGTGCACAAACCTAGTCAGCCCATTATCATGACTCAGGAAGCCTGGAATGGAAGACTGAGACTTTTCGAGAAAGGATCAGCAATTGTAAAAATTCGAGCTTTTCTTTATTCTGCTCTAGTCAGATTATTTGGACAATCAAAGACTGAAAAGACTCGACTTTTAAGGGCGATTTCAGTTTCTACAAGGCTGCATTACCAAACATAGTCTGCTTTGTGTATGATTTTATGAATGTTTTGTTGAACTGCAGGCAGTGTTATCACTGGAATCCATCTTTGTCCTTTAGTACCCAAGCATTTAAGCCGGTCATTAAAATCCAACAACTATGGTAACCGGTTGTTCAAATCAGCTTTTAATATTGATGGGTCTAGACATGCTGTCGCGCTAAGGCACGGGATCCTGTTTTTTCCTGTGTAAATGACATGCAGAGGGTTGGATACATGTTTTGCGTGTTGGTTGGCAGAGAATATAGGTGAGTGAGAGAGGGTGAAGAGAACAGTAGTGAAACTGCTGCGTGACACATCATGTTGGCTGTGGAACCATGGGAGTGAAAGAAGTTGAAGAACGCATTAATGCACATTAGGCTGGCCACCTGTGTGGACCCACCTCTAGATACCATTGTGGTTTCTGGTCGAAACAAGTCGATGAAACTGAACGTGATCTGATGACACCAGGCAACAAATTCTATGATATAGCGCACGGTGGAAGAAAGAAAGAAGATGGCTGTCTTGTCAAGACGTAGAGTCAATCCGAAATCAGATTGCCTCGAATCAAAACAACTATAGAGGTAAATAATATTTAGGTAAGTAGATATATTAATCTCACAACCTCGTCGCTGTATTTAGGAGACCTTTGACGTGTATACATTCGTAGCAGAAGCTCCTATTTTCAGGGTTTGCTGGTATTAACGCGTTCTACAATATGTCCGCCTACGGTCAAAGTCAAGGACAAATATGGCTAGAGATAACGTCCTGCTCGGGATCGGAATTCGACATATCGAATTGTCAGCATAAAGGTAACGGTCACACCCGTAAAGCCACCCGTTTTCGAATTGTGCCAGTAACTGGATTAAGAGTGGTGGTGAAAGCGTTAAACTGAACATTTACAAAAAAATTGCCTTGATCGTTCTGGCCAGCAGCATTTTTGTGTTCGTTGTAGCCTTACTTAAATTATTGTAGCCTTACTTAAATTATTGTAGCAAGTCGAGATTCTTTATTGCGCTACGTTCCCTCTTATCAATTGGTGAAGAATGATTTCGAACAGATCAGCATTTAAAGCTGGTCCAAAAGCAAGCACATGGTAAATTTTCGCCCAACTATTTGAAATGTACTGATTTCATCTCAGTTTCCATAAGTTGATGTAATCATAATATGCATACGTGTATTATGTCGTCGTCTACATAAACTGTAGTGTTCTGCGCCCGGTTATATGAAACAGTCACAAATACCGACTTAACAATGTTCATTAACTTTTCACCGCATTTGTGAACTTGTGAAAATAACTCAGTTTATACCACACTATTAGCCTCGAATGGCAGATACAACCGTGTAATAACCCATAAAGTTATCTCACTAGTGAGATAACATTTTGGCCGGCGGGAAACCGAGGCCGGATTCGAACCCGGGCCTCAAGAGTTTTGAGTCGCCGACTTTACCACTACACCACTCAGCGGCTGACGTTATCTAACGTGAAAATAGAATACTTAAATGAGCACGCACAACAATCGCATGTTTAGCAAACGGCATTGCACCGACGTTTATACGCTATGAAAAATACGACGCATAATTTCCTTAAAAACTATATTTTAATTCAGTGAAATTTTTCTCTCGCGTTCTCTCACTTGTAAATCACCGATCTCCAATTTGAATGCGGGGGGTATCGTGTCGTCGGGATCCTTTGACTTGAGCATTATACTAGTGGTAACCTACTTTAGCAGACGATATTTTCCCGGTCGAAGGTTAGCGTGATAAAATGTGTAGTAAGGCATAATAGTTGCCAAACCTCAATTTATAGATTCACTTATTTCCATTTTGTTTTATTTTTCAATTGGTTTTGAGTAAAAGCATTATTTGACAAAAATAGCTCGGCTTTTCTTAAAAGGTCACGACCTCCGACCCCGAGCCTCTGACATAGAAACTAGTTACAGACCCGAGGCGAGTCCAGAAAGTTAGACCGATTCATTGCAATGTTTCTCGTTCAGTATGTGATATAAATAGATTATTACATGTTCTCAGTCGTTATCCCTTATCTAAGAGCCCTCGTGGATTTTGTAGAAATATCCTCCTCGGGGCTAACGCCCCTCCGGCGATAACTCTCCAAAATCCACTCGGGCTCTAGATAACGGGGGATAACGACTTTGCCATGTAATAATCTATATTTATTTGCATTTGTTTTTGGCTTTGATAACTCTTGGAACGAACTCTACGTTGGATTCTCAATATCACTGAAAATCATAAGCTATATTTTCTGGCAACGCCCCCAATTTAAGAACCAGATCCTTGATTATTTACATTGAAATAAGGTCTCAGTTTTAGGTTGATTAGCAGAGAATGGCAGTGAGTCAAAGAAGAGCTCGTTGTAAAGATAGAAAAACATTACATTTAGGGGTAAATAAAGACATAAACACGCAGAGGAATTAGGGAAATTAGTTAAATACCTATTAAAGACTGTTTCATTCAACTGGGCACTGGAGAACAAATTCAAGAAATCAGATAACGACAACTTGTAGTTCAAGCCTAAGCTTAGAGATTAAATTTTGGCTCCTCACTTGAAACTGTTAGTTTGAATTACATCAGCACTCGCGATACCGTCTTTTCAAGCACAGAAAACACCCATCTTGCCTTGAAGAAATGCAATTTTTACTGTTACCAATCCTTATGGAATGGGAAATATTTTGATCAATCTTTCCTTTTGCAGGTTGGGGTTCACATACATGTCCGGACGATCATTCTCTAGACGTTGGTGTTAGCTGCAACGCAACAGGAAGTAATATTGGTATAATTCGGCTTGTGAATGGTGACTCGATGAACGTAGGAATATTGCAGGTGTGGCATAATAACACCTGGGGAACAGTGTGTAAGCGGGAATTCACCATGGCAACTGCAGGTACAGCAAGCACTAGCTACGACACATGGTCATTCTTCTTTTTGTGTTTTTCTTTTACAGCATGCGTGCAGTTGTCGTGGCGTTCATCTTGTAATCAACACTACAGTCTTACTCAAATCTGAAGCTACTTCAATATGTATTCTTTTATCTATTACTTTCTATAAAGCATGTTTCTGGTGAATATCTTTGTTCCACATATGATTATCTGTTGACTGGCCCGAGAGTGCTCCGCTTTTTCTTAGAACCTGTTTACCAATATTTTTATTTAAGCGTCTGAATGCGGTTTGAATTTCCTTTCATATTATGAGACGTCGTGTGCCGACAACTCGGATATCCTCGAGCAGTTGCATTACGAGGTTTTGTACTATTGCCCGACAGCTTTAAAATCTGGTTGGATTCCGTGTTCTGCCTCGGCAACGAGTCTTCGATCAACCAGTGCCAGCATGCGGCGTGGGGGAAAGTGAATGACCGGTGCGATCATGGACTGGTGAGGATCGGACAAGGCACTTTGTATTCATGTAATATTGAATTAAATAGCCTTCCATGCGTGGACTACATATACTATTGAGCAAGACAAAGGCACACATTTTAAACTCTCGAACGGGCCAACCAATGCCGTTATGTCGACATGCCATTAACAAACATAAAGCTTTTAATGTTAAACAGCCTATGGCCGTTGATAAAATTTTGCGTCAGTGGGCATCACTAGCTAGTTTCCTGCCTGAACACTTGGTGTCGTATGTCACGCTTTCCACTGGAAGATGAGTGGATGCAGGTCGTCACTGACCGTTGTTAAGTGATTAAGGTGCAATGAAAGACTGCAGACTGGCTAGAATTGTCATCTAAACCGAACGTGTCTACTCAAATAAAACCGCCGACGTAATTTCTGTTGTAGTGCTCTTGCCTACTGCAGCATACTAAAACCTATTAGAATGTTTTCAAGTATTGTGTTGTAAACAGTTACATAATTATTGGTTCAACATAGCAAAGTCATGCCAATTTAGTGCCAGCTGGTGATAAACAACGAGAAAATGACAAATACAACTCATACAACTGAAACCAGTGCCAGTCTACCTCAAAATCGTGTGGCATGTAAACAGTCTTCTGTGTCTTTTTATGGTGCTCACTTGTTCGGCTCTACTTGTCGACTCAGGTTGTCTGCACCTGTTAGATGTTTCAGGGTGTTCCATGCAGAACGTAAAATTCTGTAGAGCCGTCGCCTATCGCACAGCTCGAGCGATCTTAGTCTTGCAGCTCTGAATGCAAACCAACGTCCTGTGGCCTGTCTGTACCATGAATTCCGTCCCATAGAGGTGAATCTTAGTTACGGACACAGTTGCCTACACTCCTTCTCTTTAGGGAAGTAATACCACTCGCTGACTTTCAGCTTTCGGCTGGCACACGTCGTTGGGAATACTCCATTTTCAAACTGATGCAGTGAGGCTGTCCCCAAATCATCATTAGATGAGTTGGTCCATGCGATGACCTGTGTGAAGGGTTGCACTTGAGAAATCGAACAACGTACTTTCAAGCCCATTAGCTCTTGGCCGTCTGTAGCTAAATGCGTCGTTCCGATCCGAACTCCAAGGAAGTTCTTTTCGTGATAACCAATGCTGTACTGTGATGGTCTCATAGTTAAGATTGTTTTTCATGCTTACTAGAACAAACTAGTAAGGAAATGTTCTTTCCATGCGGAAGTGTGTAGGAGTAGATCGTCCATGTTCGGATTTTATTGTCTGGGCTCGCCAACGTCCTCTGCATCATTGTGTTGAGTGTGACTGCTGACTTTAATAAGTCAACTGACATAAATCTCCTGGAGGTAACAGCCTCCAGGAGTCACGAATGTAGTGCTCTTTTTACTCGCCTCATCCATGGGAATCTGCCAGTAGTCCTTGGTGAAATCGAACTTTGAGAAGAAACGTCAACCATGCAGCGTCGCCATGATCCCCTCTGGATTACATTCATTCGTTGTCAAACTTGGTCGTCGCAAAAGCCTATCATCCTTGTAGGTTTCGTCGTGAACCTCACACAGATGACCCAAGTCGCTTTCGTCGAGAGTTGTCGCTTCATCAGTCTCACACTCCCCAATCATCACAGCACAGACAGCTTGATCTTTTTTTTATTGTCAGGCTCGCGCTCTTGATACACTTTCAAAGGACTGATCTTCAACATGGCTCGCAATACACGGTTGATTCGCTCAAAGATCTCAGCGTGCGTTGTAAGGAGTTATAAACAGCTGCTTCGTATATTCTGCTGTGAACTATTTTGCAGGATCGCCCAAGATCTTCCGCGGGAATCCCGACTTCACTGAAGACTGTTAACAAAGTTTCAGTTATGTACCAGTTTTCTTCATCGCAATTGTTACCGTTAAGATACACCTGTTTTCTTAGCCTGAACTGAAGTTATAGCGCCAATCAGGTCAATTGGTGGCCTCTTGAAAGGCTCTGCCCATCAAAAACATTTCTCCAAGAGACATCTTGGCCATTCGTCTTCTTCGTTGTAGATGGAGTGCTCGTTTTATTTATTCTATGCGCCTCTTTTAGTCTTTCTGTTTTGCTGACCATCACGTGATCAGATTTTAGTGTTTTCTCTCACAGGACAAGGCCAATTTTGAAACAGGCACTGGCGTACTGCTCACGCACTAACAAGCTCTCTTTGACACATTCGGCTATGTCAATCCAAGTGTCTTGGTAGCGCTGTAGCCGTGCTACGAACTGGTAAGCCGCCTCGAGCCTCAAATTCTTCTACTCCCGGACCTGCTTGCGAAAACCCTCCTGTCAGTTCACACCGCTTCAGTAGAATCTTCTCGAACGTATCAAAGTCCAGTGCAAGCTGGTGTAGGCCTTTGACTGTTAACAGGGAACTGAGACGAATTTGCCTATTCACTCTGTCTCCATTCCAACCTATTGACCAATTCCTCGAACCGTTCAAGGAAGTTCTCCATATCGTCCTGGTTTTCATCAAGCTTTACCAGTTTTGGTTTTACACCACCAGATAGCGCCAATAGTACCCTCAGCTACAGACTGTTCAGTTGTCAGTGGTGCTGACTCCCTCTCCTGTTTTATTCGGGCAAGCTCCATCTGGTGCTCAGATTAGCGGGATTGTCTTCTTTTCTCACCCTCAGCCTTCTCTTCTCAGCTTCACGAGCTGTGTCTCAGATCGCCACCCTGTAGAATTGATTTCTTGTCAGAGGTCCATCAAATCCCAGTCTGTTCTCCATAGTGAGTTGCTAATTCCTATAGCTCATGCACTTTGTAACACCTCACTACCGTCAGTTGGCTTCTGACGTAATTGCCAGTTGTCTGGTTTCACCTCGTGGAGGGTGGGCACAGGTTGATGCTGACCGATATTAACAACTTTTAGTATGAATAAAGACGGAAGACTTTGTTAGAATTAGTCACTTTATTGATTTTGATCTACCATACACGAATGTATTCAAATAAATATCCAATGTAACGTATATTTTATGCTCCAGCCAGTGCCTCAAAGCATTGACTACAGCAGTAAACGCTTGAACAACTTTCAGCCGTCACACTCGTTGACTGAATCGATAAATAGTGAAAAATTCAGTCACTAATACACTGAATCCTAGTAGAATGTTCTCAAGTATTCTGTTGTAAAAATTTGTTTATTCGTAGGCTCGACATAACAGGGTCATATCTATTAAGTGGTAACTGTTATCAATCAAATAAATAGAATGATGAAATAAAAGTTAAAGAGCTAAAACCGGTCTCAGAGCATTCGAGGCACGGTGACATTTACAGGTTCAGGCAGGTAAACACATGTATTTTTTCAGTAAACAAACTCTAGCGTGTGTTATCTTACTGGTACCCTGTCAGAGTTTGAACAACAATCTATAAACATGTGCTGCCTTTTCAGCCGAAAAAGCATGACAGTCACATGCAAAAAGCGTTCATAAATCCGTTACTTGAAGACTATATATCCTACTTAGAGTTTTAGTTTGAAAAACTTCTTTAAATTTTGTAACATCAGGATCTGGGTTCCCAAAACTTAATCTGAATCTCGACTCGAACATTGTTAAGAGCTGCAAGTAACAAAATTCTATATTTTTAAGGACGTCGGTGTAGTCTGTGAAGACGATTTTGGTCCTCCAGAGGGCACTGTTAGACTGCGTGGAGGCCTAACTCCCAGTGTTGGCAGAGTAGAAATATATCACAACTATGAGTGGGGATCTGTAAGTGGAACTGTACTACAGATACTGCGAGAATGAAAGATTGTGTGTGACTGTTGGTGGCATGGGGTTGTAGAAAGTATTGTTTTCAGGCAAGCCGGAATAGAAAAACAAGACATGCGCACGGTGTACTAAACGCTGGTAGTTCGACACAATCGACCAAGTCCATAACAGTGTGTTTAGTTTAAAAATCAAATAAACAATTTAAGTAGTGAAAAACGCAGGCCTGCTTATTTAAGAGCATGTTCGAGTACACCACATTTAGCTACCATTTATCAGTTCCTTTAGGAAATTGTATATTTATCAAACGAAATTGTTTAGCTTATTTCCAATTACCCGAGGACGACATCTTACGAACTTGCGCATGTCCAGATCGTAGTCGGACCAGAAGTCAGTGGGCAATAAGCCGTAGGAGTACATTTCGTGAATATGTTGACCTTGCACTTTATTTTTTCTCGTATGACTAAAAAGGTTTTCTAATTCGTTATTTAAAAATTCCCTCGTTTTAAGTTTCTCATTTTCGTAAAAATGACGTTTTGTTGATCAAATTAACACGTTCTAAACAGTAGAGGGGGCTGTAGACCAAACAACACAAACTGAGAAAATTATTTCTGTTATCTTGAGTAGACATACATTATTATGTCAACAGTGGATAGCAGAGTGTGAAATCCTTGTTTGATAGACATTTTATCCTATGTTTCTCAGGTTGTCGATGTTTAAAGTGATCATGATCATGAAACGTCACGCAATGAAAATGTGTGTTGTATGCGTAACATTAGTTAGAGTACTTTTCGAAGTGTTTCCAGGAGTCTGGACAAGCAATCGAATGCTGAGAACTACCCTAGCTAATTAATATTAGCTAGGTGGTGAATCCTATTTGTATATTAAGTTCTGTTAATTTTGAAATAACATCACTTTAATTTCCGTTACCAACAAGAACATCGAAGTCATCAGCGTTTCAAGAAAATGCTTTGGATTTTATAGGTGTTAACAATGGCCATAATATTGCGAATTCGAAAATGGCGCTTGTACGCATTGCTTATGACTTGAGTGATCAACGGAATGGAATGACATTGTTATAAGGAATATCACGAGACCTGTTTGATGAAAGTAAAAGGCATAATTCGATTTTCGTTTTAGCCATTCAGCTAAACAGGTTGAAATACAGAATTAGTCAGACCTTTAGTCTCAGTTAAAAGTGCCAATATAGCTTGTGCTGCGACATACATGTAGACACCTAAGTTCCGATGAAACTGAGTTTACATTGGACGTTCTTGCCACAATCTCTACCACGAAATTAATTTCACAATTTGCTGGGACCCGCTAGTTAGCTCCCTTGGGAAACACATGCTTTTCACACACGTGACTTTGCGGAGTAACGCGAGATCTTGGTTTTCTGGCAAGAAAGTAGGTTTATGGAATGTTTTCAAGACTTTCAAAAGTGGAGAACTATATTGCAAGCACCAAAATTCCTTCAGCGTGGATTTCGGATTTGTGCAAATGTACTTGAATCGATTGTGGTGGTATTAGGTCAACATTAGGAGTTCAGATCGTCCAAGACTATGAGGTCGAGGAAGTTATCATAGAAAAGAGCCGAGGAGAGAATGGGGACCGCGGCGACCCCTAGAGCTGAATGTCCATCGAAAATTGTTTTCCTATGTTCTTTGACATAAATCACCAGAAATTCTCTGTATGGAGGCAAAACCACTTGTTGAATGTGCTAGTTCCAAACACATCAAATTCCGTTAGATACTTTTGACATCACAAACGGTCTTACCGTTGAAAAGCCCTCCGGTGGACCTTCAGCTCTGTTTAATAGTATTTGCTGCCAAAGTGAATGCCTCAGTTCAAGAGCAAAATGAAAAATGGAAATGGTAGAGTGACAAGCGAATAGATAAATGTTCGAGTAAATAAGTTCTTTTGATTTTCGTGCAGTTATCTTCATCGTATCATTTTCGCAGGTAAATATCCTCACGCCATTATAGGCCTAATTTCTACGTGTGCGGGTTAATATGCGATGTGCAATTCCAGCGTGATATGTGTGATACCAAATTCTACCCTTCCAATTTAATAATTTTCAACCCTATTTGGATTCAGGGTTGGTTTATCGACTAGGTAACTCGTGACTTAGAACACCATACGAAGAAAAGAACACAGCACAATCGGAAACTGTGAAACATACATGTATGCACAAACAATTAATAGTGAAAGTGCCCAAGAAGATGTACTTCTTGTCGTACGAAAATACCAACGACTATTTTTGACAAAACACATTTTATTTCAAGTAAACGTTGTTCTTGTTCTTTTCTCGTGAACAATTCCAGTTTCCTTGGACTAAACTTGAACTTCTACAATTTCGTAGTTCACCAACTGCACGATAACAAAAATTCCAGAACAACATATCGCAGTATCATTGACCTTTGAGTACGGATTTTTGCTGCAGAATGTATTGAAGTTCCACCATTACTGACTTTTGTCCGCAGGGATACTAACCTTGTCAGACCAAATAATTGGCTTCATTGGTTTTATTGTCATGCTTCATCTGATTCAGTGGCGGATTCAAGGAAGGCAAAAGGGCATGCTCCCCCTAAAATTTCCCCAGATTACATTTAGCAGGTGCAACTGTCTCACGGGCAAAATCCTGGCTAGTACACTACCCTGACTCCCCCTAACTGAAAATCCTGGATCCGTCCCTGAATTTGACAATCATTTGTAAAACTTTTCACCAGCTGTGTAACGTCATCTCCTGCTCTCACCATTAGGTTTGCTTGGATACTTGGAACTTGCGTGCAACACGGGCGGTGTGTAATCAGCTCGGCCTGTACGCCACCTACAGGTTTGGTGCGGCCAAAAGCACTGATAACCTTCGCGTGTGGCTTGATGTACGTCAAGTGATATAGGTTTTATATTCATGACGATATGTTTTAAAATATATGCTATTAATTTCTTAATTAATGTCGCCGCACACAATTGCGCTGTGACCATGTTGAAACGGTAAAAATTAATTTGGACATTTATAAGGCGCCATTGTATGTATGAATTTACGAAACCATGAGTCGAGGGAAAACCTGCCCATGTCAATCACAACGCACACTTTCCAATTTTTGCGGTCACAAGATCGCACGCGTTTAATGAAAATATAGTTTTTTCTACGACATAGTAACAGGGGAAGACTCCATTCACCACCATTCATCAAACTTTCTATATCAAATAAAAATCTCATAAACCGTATCTGGAGTTCCATAACTCACACTTATTTTCCATTTCAGTAATGTGTTCAGTGTTAAGCGGTTTTCTTGGGATAATGTGACTTGATATCACACCAAACAAAAAATTGACACCGGGAAGCTGCGGTTTCATAAAACTTATTTTGTAAAACAAAATAAGAATCGGTGGAGTCTTTCCTGAAGTTTTCCAAGTTTGACGTCTTGCTCAAATAACAATAGCTGAAAATTTTGTATTCAAATTTACTTCTTTATTTTTTGAAATAGTGCTATTTCTTGAAGCGTATTTTAAAAGAACATTGTGGTTTTACGGCTGAAAGCCATTTTTGGGGTAGATTGTTTAAGTTATTGGCTTTGAACAGAGCTGTATTGTTTAAAAGAATATTACAGATCGCAAATTCTCGTCTTAGTATCTGCCACATTCGCTGAAATTAAGGCAGTGAAATGCCCATGAAATACTCGGTCATTTATCGAGTGGGTTTTAGCGGCACAAGCAGAGTGTTTTACTGCGACTGTGGATTAAGTTCTTCGTTCGAATCTGCGCTGGGGCTGATCTCAAAGAGCCGCTTTTGTCAGCGATGATGTCGCTTGAAGAGGGCTTTCTATGCTCACACGTCAAGTGTAGGTCAGGGTTTACGTTCGAGTGGTTCACAGACAACTTCAGTTTCGGAAACTGGAAAAATTTGACGAGAGCTGTTTCAGTATTTCAAAAAGCGGCAATTTTGATTATAAAACCTTATTTATATCAAATTAATTATATTTGAAATGAATATTTTTCTGCAAGCGAAACAACATTTTTGGGAAATAGGAATACACTTAATTTTTAAAACTTGTTTGGTCGGTGGAAGTAGTCAAATCAAACCTGATAAACAGTGTATAATTACACACGCAGTTCTTCATTCACTACAGGACATCGATTGTTCGGGCAATGAACAGTCATTGACAGAGTGCCGGCATAATACATTTGGTGATACCGGACCCTGCGAAACATCGGTGAACGTAACATGTGAGTGTAGACGCAGTTCATGTAAGACAGTTTGAAACTTGCCTATGTTCATTCCATGAAAAGCAACTGTTGATGATAAATCTCCAAGAAGAAGACATAATTGTCTGAACGCCGTCAAAATCGATGAATCTGTCTCATCGCTCTATCAATAAATGAATGTACAACTACCCCTCAACGTGAATTTGAGACAGCAAAAAACCTTGAAAGTCAGTAGATTCGGATTTTTTCCTAACGCAATAATTGAGACATGCTTACAGAAAATGCCTCTCTGTTAAACGAGGAGCAGTGAAAAAACTACACGACTTGTTCTCGCAGTATAAGATTCTGAAAACACAACAGGCAGTTTGAACGGAAAATTGTTAAAATCAAAAAAGAAAATTTCTAAGAATTACTTTTGCAACGACCTCAAGAGTTTATACGATTGTACAGTTACGGTATAATGTTGTAAGCTATTTGTCATTTTGTAGCTGAATTGACAGGGGTGAGTGCGGGAATTCAATACCATGGTCTGACCTTTTGCGAAATTGCTATACATTGCTTTTGCTGCATGCTATCGAGTATTTAACAACTTGCATCAAGCCCGTACTTGAAAAGTTTCTAAATGAAATTATAAAGAATTAGTGCTATGAAATTGCTATTTTGAAATTTTACCTTTCTTCAAGCATTTAAATTGATTTGTCATTTGATGTAAATTTAAAAAAACAGTTTGCGTTTCCACACCCACTCGTTGGGCATGTCAAATACAAAAACCCGATCAATTACACTGACTTCCACTCGATCTGTTCACAAATTATTAAATGTACAATTGTGTTGATGGACTTATCGTTACCTATAGACCTCTCGAAATTATGAAAGTTAAGGTAGTTGTCGCTTTGTAGTTGAAATGATAATGCGGTTGACAAAACCATAGTTGAAAATGCAATACAGTGTTTTGAGGTATTCATCAATTTGGATTGTTCGTGTATTTGAAAAACTTTCTAGGGAACCAATAAAAAAGATTGGTGAAACTTCCCTTTTCTTGAAACATGTAACTTGAGTTGTCTTTAAAACCAACCCATCATTCATTCCATCGTTTCCATTGCAATTGGCTTCAGGGCGGGCTATATACAGTGTACGCAGAATTTGGGACAGCTAATATTCGGCATCCCTGCTAATTGATAGTACGTCGTGGGGCGTTCAACCATTCATATGTTCAATAAAATAATGTGCGTTTTACATTTATTACTGAGAAAGACACATTTTTATTGTAACAGGTACCAATACCACCGATAACAGAATTTCAACAACTCCTTTGCCAACAAGTAAGTGTCGTGTTTTACCTGTTGGCCTTATTTGCGTCACTCTGAACAGAAGTAAAAAGCAGTGTCGACATTGACCTTTGCCAATCGAAGTTCAAACTTAAAATTATCTGAAGGATTATCGCGTTTCAATCTTTATCGAAATTGAAAAGCCGATACCAGTTGTTGCTTTTTGCACTATTTGTGCTAAAAAGTTCTCTACCACTCCAGGGCGACGTTGAAGTCATTGTTATTCTGAATCATGTTCGTATTTGTTTTCTATTACACAATGACAAAAACTCCTTTCTATTGAAACAGGCACCACTACCACCGACATGTCAATTTCAACAACTCCCTTGCCCGAAATGTCGATTTCAACAACTCCCTTGCCCGACATGTCAATTTCAACAACTCCCTTGCCGGTTGGCTTATCCGGGAGTAAGTATTGCGTTTTAGCTGTTGAACTCATTTGCATCAGTCTGAACACAAGTAATAATTAGTGTCGACATTGACTCTTGTCAAACAAAGTTAAACTTTAAAGTTTCTGAAAAAAATCACGCTCTTCAAGAAACTGTGAAACGGACGCGAGCTTTTCCTTTTGGCGAAAGCCTTCACTTCCTCTCAATCTGTTCACAAAATATAAATAGTGGCGGATTTAAAGGAATTGGCCAAAGGGGCCATGACCCCCTAAAATTCTCTCAGATACTATTTGGGAGTTCGGGGTAGCACATGCGCGCACCCAGGGGATTCGGGGTGCGAATGCACAATGTATAGGCCTTCGTTTTTTCTTTAGTAATAAAGTCCACAAACCAAAAATTGGAGACCCCTACATCCCTACATTTTAGGCTGGGCGCATGTAGCGAAATTCTGGTTATTCCTGTGTCCTGCCCCCCAATTCAAAATTCTGTATCCGCCCCTGATGCATGGAAGATTGTTCAATTTTGTGACGGCTAATAAACGAGGATACATGTCTCCAACTCGAAATTGACGATAATGTAAGCCATTTTCCAGGGTGACGTTTGGTTTGTTTTTGGCTAGAGCTTTTTTTCTCTTAGGTTGCGTTCGTGGTCGGAGTCGCGTGACAATGAGTGGGTCCAGGAAGTCTGGTATGATTTTGTCGCCTAACTTCCCACAGTCCTATCCTTCCAACACGACTTGCAAATGGTTCATAGTAGCTCCTAAGGAGCATGCCATCGTACTGCGCGTGGTGGGTACGTATTCAAGCTAATTTCTTACACATTACGGACAATCTTCATCCTCACCAATATCGAAATTACGATCATTATCAATAATTTCATCAATATCACCTCTGTTACTATTGTTTATTTTAATCTTAGAATACAACACTGCAATGCAAGAACATGTACGAGCTTGGTCAAAATTGCCAGGTAGATTTGATTTTGATTTGTGGGTAATTTCACGTACAAGGTCCCACATTTTGACAACCGGTTCTCAAAATCCATGACCTCTGGTATTAAATGAATCCACAGATAGTACTATGCGTAAATAAATAAGAACATGTTTGCTACTGAGATGACAATAAAAAGTACAGTCTTAGTTTCATGGTGGTTAATATCTTTAGTTTAATTTACTGTAATTGATGATCTTTTGTCAAAACACAACGAATTCACACCCACCAATAGCCATTGGTTTAGCTGAATGATAGAATAAATTTGTCACTCAGTTTAAAGGCGACCGCCGAAAGCTAACGACTTGAACTTAAATTAAAGATTCGTGCACGTACGATTTTTCGAGCGCCAAGCCTTATTTCTCGAGATATACGGTGCCAACTTCCCTATTAAATTAAGTCTGGGGCTTTTAGTAAATATTTGAATTTTCTTTACGTGGGGTTAACTTATCTGTCTGTGATTATCGTACGTAATCCATCGTGAATGAAACCGCCCAAGATCAGTTGTGAGAGAAAAGCTCTATCGAACCCAATAAGTAATAAATCTGTACAAGTCAGCCTACAAAATGATGCGTATGTAAAGGTCTGGGATTCCATGAAAAATGTAAAGTTGCTGAAATTTTTGTTTTTCAAGGGATTGTGTTATTTTAGATTATCACAGGGAGATGTAAAATCACCGATGAACAACAGTATAAATTATTAGCTGTGTCACTTACAGAATTTCACACACCGCCAAATGAGGGGAGGGACGTATTAAAAGTGTATGATGGACTGTCAGAAACTGATACAAGGCTTGCCAACTGGTACGGAAAAGTAAAGGGTAAGTGAAAAACAGCTGGAAGCATACAGGGGCCACAACCACCCACAGATTTCGCCACACCTATTTCTGTAACAGCCCATGGGACACCACTACCACAATCACCCCAAAATCGCTTCACAATCCCCATAACTGCCGTACGAAATGAAATCACTCATCCCCTACACTTGCCGCACGAAATGGTATCGCCCACAATATTCGCAACACCACCCATAGCACAAAATCACACAACAATCTAAAAAGCACCCCAAGGAATATGTCCCCACTATATTTACAACTCCTCACAGAACGAAGACACCTCACAGTCCCCTCAACACCCCACAGAACGACATCACCCACCATATCAGGGGCGGATCCAGGAATTTTAAAAAGGGGGGACGAATCAAGGTTTCTTTTAAGGGGGTCCAAGTAAACTATCAGAAACTCTAGATTTGATACCACTAAGATTGAGGGAAGAGGGTGTCTGAACCCACTTGACCCTCCTGGATCGTCCAGTGCATATCCACAACACACACCCCACATACGGCATGACCCCCACAATAGCCACCACACACCACATAACGCCATAACCGGCCACTTAATCTTCACAAAATGTCCCAGAAATCAATAGGCACAACATTTCACACTCTGCGCACTGACACCTTGTGGGAGCTACAACATAAACATAACTTTCTTGAGATGGCAACCTCGGGAGAAATTTTATTTTGAGAGTATTTGATGCTAGTATTCACCTAGTCTTGATGGAAGATTGGATACTCAGAAAGAACACTGAGTCGGTGAAATAGGTATGTTTAGTGAACTTCATTTTTTTGTTTTGCTTACCAATTGACAGGATTAAATTTATTTACTCTAACCTCAAAAATATATGTACATTGGCATGACGTTTCAGCCAGTCATTTCACCACACCGTTCGTGGGCACTTGAAGTGCACACGACGGAGTTTGAACGTGCGTGAAAATTGATGTCAATGGCAGTTTGTGCACGTTATTGATGTCGTTGTTGTAGTACCAACGCAAATCTTTCGTTGTGTTGAATTTTGCTAACTTTTTGCAGTCAATGACAAAATATTGTCAAGTCCCAAGTTAAACTTTACATGCCTCCTTCTGAACCTTCTGGAAGAGGAAAAATACTCTTATAGTTTTCCATATAGACGGTTAAATTCGCAGACTTGCAGCTACGTAGTATTCTGTTCGCATGTTTTGTGTAGACTGCACTTTATAGATTGAATTGTGGCATTTGAACAATGGGGCTAACTATTCACCACGTAGTTACAACGATCGAGCTCAACATTACTATTTCTAGCGGACCAATGAATGAGATGTGATCTCAATCTTATTCAGTTGCTTTATCTAATCCGTTCACTAGGTGGCGTGGAAGTCACAACATCACGAGGAGAATGCTTTCTAGAGTTTGTTACGGACCACCAGGAAGCCGCTGGGGGTTTCAATGTTTCATATACTATCTCAGGTACGTTGGTAATAACGTGAGTTAAATAATAGCAGTCACTGAATGGTCCCAAGCGAAGATCAGGCAGCAGCCCTCGATGGTTCCTTGCGTGCTTAGCCCAGCCAGCACACAAGTACCACGCAGTGGCACGCGCTTTAGCATTGGTCAATGTAACCTCGCCGGGCAGTCATTAGTTAGCTTTACAAAACCGTGAAAAAGGCGGACCGTGAACGATTTTTAGCCTTGTCATGCAAGTGGCGTCGCAGCAACTGTTTTGTTTCCACAGTGATGTTTAAGAGTCGCGTGCTTGAAGCGCATACATGTACAATAAGCACATATCTGGTCGATTTAACCGGTGTGTTATTCATACAGGACACTATCGTAAACAAAAGTTATTGACAGTAGAAAGATGCATTCCGAAAAGTCGCAATCACAATTTCTAGGCGTCACATTTCCTGAACATAAATTTTAAGCACCGATTTGTCTGTACAACAGGCCACATTTACACTTCAATCCATCAGCCAGCGAGGCAGCAGCCTACCACAGGGTAGCTGGCACGCCACGTAGTGGCGCGTCTGAGAACCGGCGCGAGCTTCCGTTAGAACGAGCTACGCCAAAAACGTATTCGTTCTACCCCCCCCCCTTCTTTATATATAGATAATATTACAAGTATGGACTAAAAGATTGAAATACTTTCCTGTGATTACTGAGGACTAGGCAAAAAATTGCTGACTTTTTTCAAAACGAATAAATGAGGAAACCAGCGCTTAATAACAAACATATGCCATGTGCGGGGTCGCTTCAGAACATTCAGATTATCTAAGAAATTAGTTTTCGTACCTCTGAATCTCGGCTTCACTGGTTAGCCGATCCCGGGATGATCGATGACAGTGACAATATGCAAGTCTAATGGTGATAATGACTTATATGAATTAGCTTAAAACGTCACTGTATAGTTTTGAATCGAAGGCTAACTAAAAGAGTAAATTCTGAACTTCGAGTGGATTTCGGGAGAATGTAGCCGACCTCACAAACCACCGGCAATTGTGCACAGGTGATTCTCAGGAAGAAACTATGAGTTTGTGACAAAATCCCCGCAGCTGGCTGATTCACTTTACACTTCTTGCTAGATGAATAAAAACTGATATGATTTAAATCAACTGTTGTGTAGTTGGCAATCTTCAACTTAACATCTGTGATAGTTTCCTCGAGGAGGTATCAGTTTGAATAACAAATGGCCCATTGGTTCATGTGTATAAAGAGTGCTGTTGGGTCGTGGCAGTGACACCCGAGTTTTAAAAAGCTCAGGAAACGCTGGTACAAATTGGTAATTCTTACTAACACTTGTCCTTGCACTTTTATTCCAGCTAATTTTAAATTTGGGAATTCACATTTCCTAATTAAATTAATTACATTTATTTTAATTATTGTACTTACAATTCCTTTAACGCAAAGATAATTGAAGAAACTTCTAACTCGTCATTGTCGTCTGCAATAAAGCGACCGATGTAGGTTCACACTACCTTACTTGATATTTTTGATGCAGAAAGTTGTGCCGCAATCACCGTTTATGGGCGGCTTGCTGTGACACATAGAACCACAACGAAGACGTATTGCTTAAAAACGAATCAATTTTCTTACAGACATGTCATTGCCAGGGTCAACACCACTACCATCTACTGTCAAAATAGCAGCGAGTACAAGTATTATTTCGCCACCAACGTCATCATTATCGCAGTCACCTACAGTCCTTACACTTCCCGTCTCAACGATTGAACGTGTTGTCTCAGGTACTGTACTGTGCTAAGTTTGAACCACGATGTGGCTGAATATCTTTGCTGCTACAGGTTTTAAAGCAGAACTTGCACAATAATTCATTATCTCTGTGACTATTTGGTCAAATTAGTTAGAAACACAACATATAGCTACGACGTGAATATGAAGTAAGTTGAAAATTAAAAATGTTTTAAGAACGAGTTTTGTGTCGAAAATGATACGCCGTAAATTACTTAATCGTGACTTGCAAGTATCGTGACTTGGTGTTGAGGAATGACACACTGTATGGTGCGGGCGATGTGAGCCTCCAATTTACGTCAATAGTGCAAAGGTAATCTATTTGCAGAATTTGTTGTTTTCACATTTACAAGTGGTCAGTGAAAACAATTGCACTTTGTTTAGCGTAGATGATGTTCAAATAGCATTGACGTTTGGTTCCTGCTACATGGGCGGCGCACCATAGGGGTCTGAGGGGAGGGGCTATAGCCCCCACATTTAGTGCTAGGCCGCACATGGTCTATAGGCGGTGCACCAAAGAGGGGCTGAGGGGGCTTTAGCCCCCCACTTTTTTCAGTGCTGCGCCGCCCATGTGCTATACAATAGCAAAGTTAGGAGCATGCATGCACATACATGTGCATTGTATAAACATACAATCTAGGTAAAAGTGAGAAAAAGTAAATCTGACACAATATAATATCATTTAAAACTACATTCCTCCGTGAGTCCCTTTTAGTAATGACGAAAATAGATGTACTTAATTGTTTGGATCCTCTCATCAGTAATCCTTCTCAAAGTAATGTTGCATTGGGTTGAATTGTGTGACGACAGGCGAGTGTTGGTGACTCTGGCTGGGGGATTAGGTCTTAATAAACAATTTTAAGGTGTCCAGGTGAAATTGTAGCGACTCACTATTCATACAAAGATTATCAATTTATGCCCAGGATGAAGACATTTTCCCATGTTGCATGATGTAGTCACTAATAGCAGAGTTGTGAATGGTGCGCTTTAGTCCTACCTGACTACGAGTGAAATGATTAAGAGTCCATTTACTACAGCTCTATCCTGTTTTCGGAATGTACGTGCCCAGATTCTCTGTTGTACACAGAATCAGATAAAGCAAGGCACGTAATATACAACAAGGGTGCACTCATAAGCATCACTCCTGGAATAGACCAACGTGTTAGGGAGCTGATGTGCATGTCATTTCTTACCGTGTATGGGGAGTATGAGTATCTCGAGTTTGGTTATATTGGGTCGTTAGACAAAATACGTTATTCGTTATTTGCAGGGCCAACGAGACCAGCTGAAAATGAAAACAAAAAAGATGGCGGTAAGTGAAGAGGAAGGGACAGAAGAGAGTGTGAGAGGGAGAGGGAGAGAGAGGGGTTGTGTTATAAGGGGAGAGGGAGGGAGGGAAGGAGGGACGGACGGACGGACGGACGGACTGAGGGAGGGAAAGAGAGAGATTATAGATATTGTTTGTGGTGAAAGTGACAGTTCAGGTTCTGTGGTATTGGTTTGTGAGTGTGTCTCGTGCGAGTTTTTGCAGTTTGTGGTAAGGGTGAACACCTGGTAAGATTTGGCTCCCATCCTCTCAGCTTGTGCAAACCCAGGAACAAAATATTGGGGCAGAGCGGAGCCCGCACGTGAATGCAAACGACCAAATTTGAGGATTGGACCAGTTTGTGCAGTTGCGACAGTTTCAGGTTTAACAGGCGTCTACCCGTGCAACTGAAGTATAAACGCATGTACCTGTAAGCAAAACACTGTTTAAAACGTATTACTTCTCATATGGGAGCACGGACCTGACTGAAATTGGAATTTTCAGGCTAAATCCTCATCTCTTTGTGATTCCTTGGTCAAATTAGTTAGAACCACAACACATAGCGTCGATGTGAATGTGAAGAAGGTTGAAATTGTCAAGTATCTTTAAGAACAAGTTCTGTGGCGAATTTTTTTGGCCGTAAATCACTGAATCGTGTAAGTATCGTGACGTAGTGCTGTGGAACACTGCACAATGCAGGCTACGTGAGCCTGCGAGATACGTCATTCGTGTAGCAAAGGTGACCTTATTTGCAGAATGTTTTATTTTCACATTTACAAGTGGTCAGTGAATAGACCATTTGCGGTTTTTATGAAGATGACGCGTGTGAACTGAACACGAGAGCAGATATAACTGCCCGGAAGCAGGGGACAGATTAGGGAGAATTGATAGTTCATCTCTTGTCCCACTATATGCGAATGTCGATAGCCGTGACTTATAAATCTTACGCTTTACCCACATTTTGTTAGTACTGAAAAATTATGATATTGAATGTGTCATTAGAATTAATTATTCTGTGTCAGGTTTTATTTAGTCAATTTTTTACATACATCGACGCAAAGCTGTATATTTACTATACTACTTTCCACCAAGGCTACAAACAGTGGTATCTAGCTGTTTTTCGACGACAGTCTTCAAACAGCTAGCTGTTTAGTTACCATTTAGGCCTACTCTGTTTTCACTATCTAATAACCCCCGACGAAGCTGCGGCACAATCACCGACCTTCATTTAAAATAATAAAATATCAAACGCGAGACGAATGAGGCTGCATACAACGCAGTGGCAAATATGGCGGGTTCTGCCCCCACGCGTGACGTCATGGCTGTTTACGACAACCTCGAATAAACCCGCAAGTGGACTATACAACTGCATTTTATTT
>NMRA01000740.1:0-35975 GCA_002633005.1 Phoronis australis | reverse complement strand
TCACAATAAAATGGCTGCCGAAGGCAGTGCACATTTGAAATAACTCGGCACAAATTAAAGAAAACTTCCGAATCGATGAATGCGGTATATCTGTGAGAGTTAAATCGAATCCTATTCAGATCATAACTTTGAAGTGGAATAATTCGGTGAGTACAACAGCAAGTCGGTTTTATGCTTAGGCGGACGAACATTGGGTTCCCCAGTATACTATGCGTAAATAAATAAGAACATGTTTGCTACTGAGATGACAATTAAAAGTACAGTCTTAGTTTCATGGTGGTTAATATCTTTAGTTTAATTTACTGTAATTGGTGATCTTTTGTCAAAACACAACGAATTCACACCCACCAATAGCCATTGGTTTAGCTGAATGATAGAATAAATTTGTCACTCAGTTTAAAGGCGACCGCCGAAAGCTAACGACTTGAACTTAAATTAAAGATTCGTGCACGTACGATTTTTCGAGCGCCAAGCCTTATTTTTCGAGATATACGGTGCCAACTTCCCTATTAAATTAAGTCTGGGGCTTTTAGTAAATATTTGAATTTTCTTTACGTGGGGTTAACTTATCTGTCTGTGATTATCGTACGTAATCCATCGTGAATGAAACCGCCCAAGATCAGTTGTGAGAGAAAAGCTCTATCGAACCCAATAAGTAATAAATCTGTACAAGTCAGCCTACAAAATGATGCGTATGTAAAGGTCTGGGATTCCATGAAAAATGTAAAGTTGTTGAAATTTTTGTTTTTCAAGGGATTGTGTTATTTTAGATTATCACAGGGAGATGTAAAATCACCGATGAACAACACTATAAATTATTAGCTGTGTCACTTACAGAATTTCACACACCGCCAAATGAGGGGAGGGACGTATTAAAAGTGTATGATGGACTGTCAGAAACTGATACAAGGCTTGCCAACTGGTACGGAAAAGTAAAGGGTAAGTCAAACAGCTGGAAGCATACAGAGGCCACAACCACCCACAGATTTCGCCACACCTATTTCTGTAACAGCCCATGGGACACCACTACCACAATCACCCCAAAATCGCTTCACAATCCCCATAACTGCCGTACGAAATGAAATCACTCATCCCCTACACATGCCGCACGAAATGGTATCGCCCACAATATTCGCAACACCACCCATAGCACAAAATCACACAACAATCTAAACAGCACCCCAAGGAATATGTCCCCACTATATTTACAACTCCTCACAGAACGAAGACACCTCACAGTCCCCTCAACACCCCACAGAACGACATCACCCACCATATCAGGGGCGGATCCAGGAATTTTAAAAAGGGGGGACGAATCAAGGTTTCTTTAAAGGGGGTCCAAGTAAACAATCAGAAACTCTAGATTTGATACCACTAAGATTAAGGGAAGAGGGTGTCTGAACCCACTTGAACCTCCTGGATCCTCTAGTGCATATCCACAACACACACCCCACATACGGCATGACCCCCACAATAGCCACTACACACCACATAACGCCATAACCGGCTACTTAATCTTCACAAAATGTCCCAAAAATCAATAGGTACAACACTTCACGCTCTGCGCACTGACACCTTGTGGGAGCTACAACATAAACATAACCTTCTTGAGATGACAACCTCTGGAGAAATCTTATTTTGAGAGTATTTGGTGCTACATGTAGTATTCACCTAGTCTTGATGGAAGATTGGATATTCAGAAAGAACACTGAGTCGGTGAATTAGGTTTGTTTAGTGAACTTCATTTTTTTTGTTTTGCTTACCAATTGACAGGATTAAGTTTATTTACTCTAACCTCAAAAATATATGTACATTGGCATGACGTTTCAGCCAGTCATTTCACCACAATGTTGGTGGGCACTTGAATTGCACACGACGGAGTTTGAACGTGCGTGAAAATTGATGTCAATGGCAGTTTGTTGTAGTACCAACGCAAATCTTTCGTTTTGTTAAATTTTGCTAACTTTTTGTAGTCAATGACAAAATATTGTCAAGTCCCTAGTTAAACTCTACATGCCTCCTTCTGAACCTTCTGAAAGAGGAAAAATACTCTTATAGTTTTGTATACAGACAGTTAAATTCGCAGACTTGCAGCTACTTAGGTTACGTGTTACTTTCAATCAAATATAACCATGGTTTGTTATATTGATATTCTGTTCGCATGTTTTGTGTAGACTGCAGTTTATAGATTGAATTGTGGCATTTGAACAATGGGGCTAACTATTCACCACGTAGTTACAACGATCGAGCTCAACATTACTATTTCTAGCGGACCAATGAATAAGATGTGATCTCAATCTTAGTCAGTTGCTTTATCTAATCCGTTCACTAGGTGGCGTGGAAGTCACAACATCACGAGGAGAATGCTTTCTAGAGTTTGTTACGGACCACCAGGAAGCCGCTGGGGGTTTCAATGTTTCATATACTTTCTCAGGTACGTTGGTAATGACGTAAGTTAAATAATAGCAGTCACTTAATGGTCCCAAGCGAAGATCAGGCAGCAGCCCTCGCTGGTTCCCTGCGTGCTTAGCCCGGCCAGCACGCAGGTGTCACGCAGTGGCACGCGCTTTAGCATTGGTCAATGTAACCTCGCCGGGCAGTCATTAGTTAGCTTTACAACACCGTGAAAAAATGGCGGACTGTGAACGATTTTTAGCCTTGTCATGCAAGTGGCGTCGCAGTAACTGTTTTGTTTCCGCAGTGATGTTTAAGAGCCGCGTGCTTGAAGCGCATACATGTACAATAAGCACATATCTGGTCGATTTAACCGGTGTGTTATTCATATAGGACACTATCGTAAACAAAAGACATCGACAGTAGAAAGATGCATTCCGAAAAGTCGCAATCACAATTTCTAGGCTTCACATATCCTGAACATAAATTTTAAGCACCGATTTGTCTGTACAACAGGCCACATTTACACTTCAATCCATCAGTCATGCCAGTTTGTTTGCGTAAAGCGCTACCTGTTGAGAATTTGACTAGCCAATCAGAAACTGAGGAAAATTACCTGCGTGCTGGCGCGGTCACCGAACCACGTAGCGGCACGCTGGGAACCAGAGAGGCAACAGCCTACCAGGGTAGCTGGCACGCCACGTAGTGGCGCGTCTGAGAACCGGGGCGAGCTTCCGTTAGAACGAGCTACCCCAAAAAACGTATTCGTTCTACCCCCCCTTCTTTATATATAGATAATATAACAAGTGTGGACTAAAAGATCGAAATACTTTCCTGTGATTACTGAGGACTAGGCAAGAAACTGCTGACTTTTTTCAAAACGAATAAATGGGGAAACCAGCGCTTAATAACAAACATATGCCATGTGCGGGGTCGCTTCAGAACATTCAGATTATCTAAGAAATTAGTTTTCGTACCTCTGAATCTCGGCTTCACTGGTTAGCCGATCCCGGGATGATCGATGACAGTGACACTATATGCAAGTCTAATGGTGATAATGATTTATATGAATTAGCTTAAAACGTGACCGTAGTTTTAAATCGAAGGCTAACTAAAAGAGTAAATTCTGAACCTCGAGTGGACTTCGAGAGAATGTAGCCGACCTCACAAACCACTGGCAATTGTGCACAGGTGATTCTCAGGAAGAAACTATGAGTCTGTGACAAAATCCCTGCAGCCAGCTAATTCACTTTACACTTCTTGCTAGATGAATAAAAACTGATATGATTTAAATCAACTGTTGTGTAGTTGGCAATCTTCAACTTAACATCTGTGATAGTTTCCTCGAGGAGGTATCAGTTTGAATAACAAATGGCCCATCGCTTCATTTGTATAAAGAGGGCTGTTGGTCGTGGCAGTGATACCTGAGTTTTAAAGAGCTCAGGAAACGCTGGTACAAAAATGGTAATTCTTACTAAAACAGGTCCTTGCACTTTTATTCCAGCTAATTTTAAATTTGGGAATTCAAATTTCCTATTTAAATTAATTACAGTAATTTTAATTATTGTACTTACAATTCCTTTAACTCAAAGATAGTGGAAGAAACTTCTAACTCGTCATTGTCGTTTGCAATAAAGCGACCGATGTAGGTTCACAATACCTTGCTTTATATTTTTAATGCAACATGTTGTGCCGAAATCACCGTTTGTGGGCGGCTTGTTCCAGTAACACATAGAACCACAACGAAGACGTATTGCTTAAAACCGAATCAATTTTTTTACAGACATGTCATTGCCAGAGTCAACACCGCTACCATCTACTGTCAAAATAGCAGCGAGTACAAGTATTATTTCGCCACCAACGTCATCATTATCGCAGTCACCTACAGTCCCTACACTTCCCGTCTCAACGGTTGAACGTGTTGTCCCAGGTACTGTGTTAAGTTCGAACCACGATGTGGCTGAATATCTTTGCGACAGGTTTTAAAGTAGAACTTGCACGTTAATTCATTATCTCTGTGACTACTTGGTTAAATTAGTTAGAAACACAACATATAGCTACGACGTGAATATGAAGCACGTTGAAAATTGCAAAATATTTTTAAGAACAAGTTTTGTGTCGAAAAATGATCCGCCGTAAATTACTTAATCGTGACTTGCAAGTATCGTGACTTGGTGTTAGGGAATGACACTGCATGATGCGGGAGATGTGAGTCTCCAATTTACATCATTAATGCAAAGGTAATCTATTTGCAGAATGTGTTGTTTTCACATTTACAAGTGGTCAGTGAAAACAATTGCACTTTGTTTAGCGTAGATGATGTTCAAATAGCATTGTCGTTTGGTTCCTGCTACATGGGCGGCGCACCATAGGGGTCTGGGGGGGGGGCTATAGCCCCACATTTTCAGTGCTAGGACGCACATGGTTTATAGACGGTGCACCACAGAGGGGTTGAGGGGGCCTTAGCCCCCCATTTTTTTCAGTGCTGCGCCGCCCATGTGCTATACAATAGCAAAGTTAGGAGCATGCATGCACATACATGTGCATTGTATTAACATATAATCTAGGTAAAAGTGGGAAAAAGTAAATCTGACACAATATAATATCATTTGAAACTACATTCTTTCGTGAGTCCCTTTTAGTGATGACAAAAATAGATGTACTAAATTGTTGGGATCCTTTCATCAGTAATCCTTCTCAAAGTAATGTTGCGTTGGGTTTTATCGTGGGACAACACGGCGAGAGTTGGTCACTCTGGTTGGGGGATTGGGTCTTAATAAACAATTTCAAGGTGTCCAGGTGAAATTGTAGCGACTCCTTATTCACACAATTTACCAATTTATGCCCAAGATGAAGACATTTTCCCATGTTGTATGATATAGTCAGTAACAGCAGAGTTATGAATGGTGCGCTCTAGTCTTCCCTGACTACGAGTGAAATGATTACGAGTCCCACTACTACAGCTCTGTCCTGTTTTCAGAATGTACGTGCCCAGATTCTCTATTGTGCACAGCATCAGATAAAGCAAAGCACGTAATATACAACAAGGGTGCATTCGTAATCATCACTCCTGGGATAGACCAACGTGTTAGGGAGCTGATGTGCATGGCATTTCTTACCGTGTATGGGGAGTTTGAGTATCTCGATTTTGGTTTTATTGGGTCGTTAGTTAGACAAAATACGTTATTCGTTATTTGCAGGGCCAACGAGACCAACTGAAAATGAAAACGAAAAAGATGGCGGTAAGTGAAGAGGAAGGGACAGAAGAGAGTGTGAGAGGGAGAGGGAAGGGTTGTGTTATAGGGGGAAAGGGAGAGAGGGAGGGAGGGAGGGAGGGACGGACGGACGGACGGACTCAGGGAGGGAGAGAGAGAGAGAGAGAGAGAGAGAGAGATATTGTTTGTGGTGAAAGTGACAGTTCAGGTTCTGTGGTATTGGTTTGTGAGTGTGTCTTGTGCGAGTTTTTGCAGTTTGTGGTAAGGGTGAACACCTGGTAAGATTTGGCTCCCATCCTCTCAGCTTGTGCAAACCCAGGAACAAAATTTTGGGGCAGAGCGGAGCCCGCACGTGAATGCAAACAGTTTGTGCAGTTGCGACAGTTTCAGGTTTAACAGGCGTCTGCACGTGCAACTGAAGTATAAACGCATGTACCTGTAAGCAAAACACTTTTTAAAACGCATTACGTCTCATATGGTAGCACGGACCTGACTGAAATTGGAATTTTCAGGCTAAATCCTTATCTCTTTGTGATTGCTTGGTCAAATTAGTTAGAACCACTACTCTGCTTTCACTATCTAATAACCCCCGACGAAGCTGCGGCACAATCACCGACCTTCATTTAAAATAATAAAATATCAAACGCGAGACGAATGAGGCTGCATACAACGCAGTGGCAAATATGGCGGGTTCTGCCCCCACGCGTGACGTCATGGCTGTTTACGACAACCTCGAATAAACCCGCAAGTGGACTATACAACTGCATTTTATTTTAAAATACCACTGTCGTTTAGTCCCCGCTATACATTATCATGGTTAGGAGAATACAAGTACGTCTTTAATACGTTAATATACGTTGAGTGTACAGACTAAAAGGCTTCAACAGAAATCCAATACGTACTCCGGAGCAAACGTACTTGAACATCACGATTTGTATATTTCGTCTGAAACGTTTATGTTCCCGGCGATCTCCATGAAAAACTATTTTTAGACAATCTCCAATAACATGTTGTTTTTGACCATAATACAATAAAAAATGGACAATCGCCAGACAAATGAAAAAGTTCATATTAATTCGTCGAATTAATACGAACTTTTTCATTTGTGCGGCGATTGTACGTTTTTGATTCAATATAATATGGAATTTAGTTGCCTTAAAGCTCTTATGCCAGTCAATGCTTCACAAAAAATAAGTTTTGCGAGATTTGTTTGAAGCTGACTCTCCGTTTCAACCTCAGAAAATAAGTGTTAACTGCCGCTAGTGCCTCAATCTCTGTCAAAACCTTCCAAGGCTTTGAGTAACAATAAACTGAAACACTGATACCTCTCAAAAACTACAAAAAGACCAACTGGGAGTACGAAGATGGTCCACTTAATCCAAAAACGAGTGGATCAGGGGCTTCTGAGCAACTAAGCCAAGACACCAAAAATTGTCAGTTTTTAGCAATAATCAAGACATAAGGTTAAATCCTCGTGAGAGACCGTCCGGAGTTGCCCCATTGGCAACTCCGGACGGTCTGATTCGGCTGATTACATTTTATTGCCCGTGAAGCCGATGGTTTGGTGATAAGAGCTGCCTGAAGAAACATGACTTGCATTATCTCAATTTGTGACAACGCATGACTGAACAAAGCCTTTTCAATGTAGATAAACCTGTGGAGCGTGAGACCCCTGAAGTCCCTGTCAAGTCCTCACGACAATTCCACGTTATGAGACAGTGAATATCTTACCAAACTCTAAAACGGCAACATGGGTGGTGCAGTAGCTGAAACTGTCTAAAATTATCTGGTGTCGCACGTACACGCCATTAAAACGGACTATATGCGAAAACTAAAGGTTTTGTGAGTGCATAAACATAGGCAACTGAGTCAGAAACAGCACCTGTCTCCAAGTTGGCAACAGCGTCAACCGCAGCACCCACCGCTAACATACCAACATCCAACTCTTCAAATGTTCACCAACTGCCGAAATGTCAAAAATGTCAATCTTTTCACCTGCGATCAAAATGTCATCGCGTACTGTCAAAATGGCTGCAGTGTCAACCTACTGCCTTGCAAATATGCATTTCAGGGTTGCTGCCTTCATAATTCAACGTACCCCGGCAGTAAACAAAAACCCGTGAAGATTGACTAGTGTATATATCAACTGTTTGCTTCAATTGCTTGACCTTTGTAAATCTGAACGTGGCGGTAAATGTCCGCACCGGTGTCAACAAACCAGAGTGCAACTAATGGCCATCATTTTATAGAACGTTTTCTACGTTTCAGCTTCTAACGGAGACACGAGTAGGCCTACTCCAGATACGATCTTATTCTTCTTACCAACGTTGCTATTGACGACGGGCAATGTTGTTAGTTGTATCATGGCGTCGTGGGGATGTACAGATGCAGGCTGTGCTGGAGTCGACTCGATCCTTCAAGTTAGAATGCCATTGACTGTGTAGATTTGGGAGTAGATTAATATTGTAAATAATGTACACACTGTAGTGTATTTATCATAAAAGTGTTTATGGAGAGGTAATTTGTTTTCTGTACTGCGAAGTGATGCAGGCGTGCTTCTAATTGGTACAATAAATTGATAAACACTGCTATGTTAGTATGACTGGTTCAGGGTTGTACACAAGCATCACTTTTGTGCGTTGTTTCAAAAGCCACGAAAACGCAAGAAAACAAGATTTTAAACACAGCTGGCGCCAATCGTGTCAGTTAAATTGTAGGTGGTTTGAGGTTAGGAAAAGGTACATGAGTTTTATCCAATTTCTCATTCCAGGTAGATTTGTTTTGAAACACTTAGAACCTGTTCCCAGAACAGTCCCAGAACAGTGGGTCAGCTAAGACACCCATAAACTGAAGTCAAAGTTAGGTTTATGATTGTCTGAAGTATGTTTTATATTCCACCTTAAGTTTACAACTCACGATTTGTCTTAAGCCCGTGATACCGGAGCTTGACTAACATACGCCTATCGGACATTTCCTAACACTTCCGAAAGCTGTCATAGATTAAGATATTCGGGGGACATAGTTGGTTGACCCTGGATTTCCATAAAATACCGTTTTTAAAATATTTTGCCTTTGATTTTTCGGGAAAATTCTGGGATTCGTTCCGTACACAGTTTTACAAGAAAAGCGAAATCACGCAATGACTACGCAAAGTCACCATAGGCAAGTGTTTCTTAGGTATTCTCGAGCAGCGAAACCTGACAAAAGGACTACCATTGAAGTGATCGGTCGTTGAGGTTGAAATTGCTGAATTATGGACTGGAGTAGACCTTCTTGCCAGATATAAAGCAAGATGGATTTTTGTACCATTTCCCATGTCCCTGGTATACTGTGGACACTCACCACCTAGGGTCTTCAGGTAACCTATTCTTTCTAGCGCACCGGCAGCAGGACATTCAACGTAAGACTATGGCACTCTCGGATGCAGACAGACAAGTTGGCCGTCACACTACGCCGAGAAAACCAAGACAATGCGCCGAGCAAAATAACAACATCTTAGCTGTAACTACCACTACAGTGCCAAGCTTCATCAAAATCTACCAAGGCGTTTAGAAATAATCAACTGAATGTAACAGCTCTCAAAACTACAAAATGGCCGACTGGGATTACTTTGCTAGTCCATTACGTCCAAAAACAACCGGAGCAGGTATATCCCAGCCCTGAGCAACTCTGACAAGTCACCAAAATTGGTCAGCTTTAAAAATAATCAAGGAACAGACAATATCTTATCCAACACTTTCTAAAATCGAGTACCAAAGAAGTTTAATTTACACGTTGATAGGCTGTTTCCCCGAATTCAATGGCGTACTTCATGTACACGCGTATGTATTTGACTCTGACTATGTTCTGAGTGACCTGAGGCCGGCAGGTTGAACGGTGATCGACGCTTGTTGACCGATGCCCAACCAAAATGATCCACCCCACGAAGTTGTACCCAACAATCATAGCAAAAACTAAAAGAATTGTTTAGTTTAAGCTTTTATACGACTAACATTGCCATAGCCACACTGCGACTGCACATCGCTGTGGAAAACGACCGGCTCTAACTGGGTTTTAACATTTGAGAACAGTAGGCAGTATGTCGAAAAGTATGTTGTTTAACCTCGTAAAATTTAGTCTATTTTTGAGTAGTTGTGACAAAGAAAGTAAAGCTCAGACTACTAGACTGAAGTTAAAGGCTGACTGTGTGTTGTAATTCAGAATTGAGTTACGGCGAAAATAATAAATCATTGGATTGGACAAAAAACTAGCCTTTTATTTTTTATTTCCTCGCTCTTCGGCTGCGATCTCGGCCCGGATTTTTTACGTTTCGTCACATTCAATGGGTATTGGGTTCTTAAAACAGTACACATAGACTTTCTCTGTTCATTTAGCATATGACTGTGAGTCGGAACCATCCCTTAGAAACACAATTCTGGGACAGAGTGTAAAATGTCGCAAACTTTTAGTTGAACGAACGACTTCAATCGCCAGCATCGCCTGTCCGTTATTGTTCCTACGACGTTGTTGTCACACCGACTTCCGTTACTAGGCAAACGTTCCCGAATGTTACGGACCTATCGAAAATTTCCCCAGATTTCAGGAATGTGATATAAATCAGATGAATTTGCCAGCGCGGGGGCCGGAGGATGCTTGTTGAGTTTGCAATTACTAGTCAAATGTAATCCCCTAGGTACATGTATCTATGGAGTCATAAACGGTTTTCTGTACACAGTTATGTTTCGCTTCTTTTCACCAACAACAAATGAAGTCGGCTACCATCTCATGCTCATTCGGATGTTTATTGATGACAAATCTGCCACTGTAACGACGCGTTATGGACTCAAAAGTAGGAATGTTAATTCACATAGTTCCAAAATTGTGCAGGTCTCGGATTTTGTCCGGTTCAGGTAACCACAGCAACAATTTAGCACTTGGAATTTTTACAAGATTATGTGGTTGGACAAGTCGATGTGCTTCGACAACGCTTGCGCCAATTGCATGCTCCCTGGGTGTTGAGAAGAATTAAGATTAGATTGACCAGGTCCATGGACAGGTAACAATTTCCCACTGGCTTTGTAATTTACAACTCTATACAAATTCGGCCTAATTATTATTATTGTTTTTAATTTTGACATTTTAATTTTATTTTACTGAGTCCAAAACGCCAAAATGACGTCATAGGAAATAAGCGAATTGAGTTTGACCTAATGAAGTCAACTTATAAATTGTCAGTCAATGAACTAAGCGAATGCGTTAGCCTACTTCACGAATTCACTGCTAGGTAAAATGCATGAAATGGTGGAATGATAAAAATAAATTATGAAAAAATAACATGTCTTCGCGCGATTCCAAAGTTTGATTTATGCAGGTTAATATTTGATGTGCTATTCGAGTGTGGTCTGGATGACACTAAATTCTATTGTTTCAGTGTACAGAATTCCAAACCTGTATGTAAAGGGTTGCTTGATTTTATGGACTATGTTGTAAACAACTCAACGAACTATGTTTACAATCGAACTAACGCTTGCAACGCTGTTGCTGTTAACAGTCACGTCCAACGGTTGAGTATTGATTTCAATATATTTAATTTAAGTGAACATCATTGTGCATTGAAACAGATTTTCATCAGTTGTAGTGGGAACCAACTATTTGAATTTATAAATACGTAGGTATGTCAACTTGCCTAATTATGTAGAATGTTTTCGACCTCACACAAAGGCAAAACCATCTCTGAGTGTTGCCAGTCGTGTACAGGCTCCCACGCCACGGGGGGGGGGGGTGTAAACTGCGAACCGCACTTGAACCGTGTCAAAAATTCACGGAGAGTGAGAATAAGTCCTAACTAGGTCCTGCGTAGTCGGATAGCTGGGAGCTGGGGTCTGCCTCAATTGAACTGTGACTGTGAGCCTTCCCGAACCCAATACATCACTTGGGGGTAAGGTGCGAAGTTGGAGGTAGCGGACCAGCCGGGGTACACTTCAGTAATGCTATGACCTACGCTAGGAACTAATATGCTCGCTACTGTGGGATGTAACTTCGTCAGCAAGAAATGAAAATATTCATTTGTTTCTCAGCAGATCTTAACTGGCAATGAAGTAAAACTGCGTTTTTCCTTTTCCATCGGTATTTCCATATTTTCGATTGCATCAAAATCGACTTAAATCAACTTTATATTAAAGATGCCAAAATCAATCCCGCCAGTCGGTCATCTATCAAATTAAAACACCCGCAAACACCATCTGTCGATATGTTAAATATCTAGTTTCGAGCTAAGAGGATTTATTGGTCGATACATACTACGTAAAATCACAACAACCAATCAAAGTATTGGTCATCCGACATTGTGTTTAATGGCGGTGAAAAGTCATCGTGATTTATGGTATTATAAGGAATGGCGAGGCATTGCATTTGCAATCGTTTTGACAATAGTATTTTACTACACTGTAGCTTCTTCCTGCGAGACATCGGAGAAGCGGGGATGTGGCACACGTTTTCGCAAGAAAGACGCGTGTTGGTGGACATGACGTACTAGTTCTTTGGTACCTCACACTCGTGTCCGTAGAACTAACAAAATTTCAGTCGACGTAGCTTCTGTTTTCTCTCTTTTGGGATTTTGAATTCACGGATGTGATATGCAGTGGTCACTTGTGAAAGAAGGGAAATTGTGGTTTTAGGTACTTCAAATTTCTCGCTATAGGCACAAAATGCATTCCTTAACACAATCAAAAACACTGTCAGTCATTGAAGAGAGTGATATATTGTTGTGTTCTGCTCGAATTTCTATTCAAGTTTGTAGCTCGAATTTAGGGGTTATCAGTTGCGAACTTGGACTAGAAATGACATGCAAAAACCATAAAGTACTCGAGCACAGAAGAAGAGCAACGTGTCTTGTGTTGGCAAAACCGTAGAATAGAAAATGACAAAAATAGTTTTGAGTTTGGTTTTGAGTATAGAGGTTAGATCGTTTGGGTCATGAACGGCAAACTAGTGCACGTGTATAGTTAAGATGCAGCTCTAGAATTCGTACAAAAATAGAACGGAAACTGTCAACAATAATTTCCAGTTCAATTTCAAGTATAAAGATAAGACCCCGGGCCCGGGGTGTAAATCATGCTGTAATCGAGAACAAATTGTATATTCGCAATAAGTTCCAGAACTAGTCTGTCGACGGATGTAAGTTAGTGCTCAGGTCCTTTTATACTCTAGTAATCACTATAAACATATATTGAATGACGTTTTGACTCCAAGACAACATTTCATTGAAATTAACTAGTGTCATTAATTAAAAAATGTGGAACCAGAATTTTGAGGAAAATGGCATTTCTTATCATAGCTCAATATAAATATTTCTTCCCCTTATTTCGTCGACTTCTGATATTATTGAATTCTTGAATGTACGATTTGATAACACTATCTATAAAACTCAATCGAGCTGTGAGCGTTCGAATCATGCTTGTTTGTCACGGGTGCATTATCAGTTTCCACCTCCCTCGAGAAATATAGGACACGTAGCCCTTTTTATTAGCCGTAAGCTTCCACAAAAACTCACCCTTACGTACATGAAAAATTCGTTCCGGAAACACCACCTAGCGGATTTTACAAAAACCTTTATGAAAAATTAACGTCATATCTCAACAACGCTGTAAGGAATTTTTGATTATTCACTGAATTCGGGTTTTATGCCAAATTAACTCGCAAAACGCAAGACATTTTTGTTATAAACAGCGGTCTGATACTTATATCACTCGGTACGCGAAAATTATAATACCGTGTTTGAGACATAACTTTAAGTTTTCATTTAAAAAGGTTTTAGTAAACTTGACTGGGGGTTTCCTTTGCTATGAATGTACCGTTCTTGCAGATGAAAATATGACTTAAAACGTGGTCACGTGACAATAATAAAGACACAGTAAAATCAAGCATATTTTTAGAATCATCGGTCTTCTTCCTTTCAGAAAATATGTACTTCATTAACGCTTGACAAAGCACAGTTTTTTAGGATATTTGACTTAGAATTGAAATCGTTTCAGGTTCTAGATAACCCTTTGCTTAAAAGTAATAACCTTTGGCACAAATATTTTGTTGGTGATTAATGACTTGTTTAACGGGAATGAATGAGCACATTTTTGCATACACACCTGAAAGGATTCATAACTAAGCTATTTTTCGTGCTGTGATTTGTTGATCGTCTTGTTAGTGGATGGCGGATGGACATCATGGGGTGCATGGACGGCATGCAGCGTCACTTGTGGAATTGGTGACCGATATAAAGAACGTAACTGCACCAAAGAGCCATGCGGTGGTATAGGCATATCTTTCGGATTTTGTAACACCGCTATTAGCTGCTTTCTACCGCAAGGTTGGGAAATTTGTTACTTCTAGTAGTTTTTGAAATTTTGTTTGTATTATCTTGATCAAGAAATGATTGCAACAAGGAAAACGTTCAAGCCAAATGATTTTCCTCAAAGCATTGACATACTGTATTTCTGACCTGTGAAGTGCCATTTTTGGAAATTTATTACACTGTTAACTGGTTCCGTCAAAATTTGTCTTCATTTGGTTTCCGGATTCCATGTAAAAGTACGTCATTCATTTTCAGTGAATGGTGTCTGGTCGCAGTGGTCTCAGTGGAGCAGCTGTGACGTTACGTGCGGAAATGGAATCACGACTCGCAGTCGCCGATGCAACAACCCGCCGCCGTCTAACGGCGGTCGGACTTGTTCAGGCAACAGCGCCGAGGACATGCAATGTCAGTTAACGGCGTGTCCAGGTGAAATCTTGTAAAGATGCCATGTTCGAGGAAGTGAATGCCTTTAAAACCGTTAACATTCTAAGAATGGAAAACCGTAAAGGTTTAATAGTGAATAAGAAAACCTTCACCGCCAACTACCTCGAATTGTTGCCAGTAATTGCAGTTTTGAGTGAATTCAAAGTGCACTACTATATGCAGGTGAAATGATAATTTTTTTGAACAGCTTTTTAAGCAAGCAAACGTGTCGAGTCTATTAAGCACAGTTTGAGGTTCCTGATTTGCTACGATTTGTTAAATTTTGAGTCGGAGTCAAGTCTACCTAGGGAAACCAAATCTTTAAATTGGAGAGAGCATTGGTATTTGGCACCAGTTGTACGTGGGGCTATTCGGAAAAATTACATTAACTAGAGGGCGCGCGTGTACTAGTGGTGATAGATTAACAGCCTCGATTTCGCGAGCCCTTTAAATACACGGTGAAATGGCTTGTAGGCGTGCCAACTGAATTTGAGATTGCGTGAAAAAGATGCTTCTATGAGAGAAATTAAGCACGACCTTACACAAAGGTAAGGTTTGTGATTATTTTAACAATTATTCCATGTTTATTCTACTGATGCCTGTTACCTGAGATACTCGCCGATGTCGACTTCACGGCAGTCGCCAGTCGGGTTAATCTTTGTTTGATGTGATGCGTGTTACGATACTTGACGTAGCACTCGGGACGTTTTTGTACATCAAAGCAGTATTATTGTTTGGAATGATTTCTAACAGGTTTATCAGTGACAGTTACATCAATGAGTGCTGAATGTTTAACTTGATATTGGTTAGTGGGATTACAATCCAAGCCCAATGCCATAGCAAAGGATACGTAAATATACATTAGACTATTTGTTTACTCCCTATCCTGTGTCTTCCGGAAATTTATAACACGTTGAAATGAAAATCTATCATGTCTGTTTTCACGTGACCTTTGGTTTTTAGGTTTGAGGGCTTGTACCGTGTAGAGGAGATATGCATCGCTTCTGCATAGACCCTGAATGGACAAAAATTGGTTTTAAGCAGTTGACTGCAGCTAACCAGCAAGATCTTCCTATCCAGTGTAGATCTGTTGTTAAAGCCTATTTTCTTCATCGGAGACAACGAACAAGTTTTGTTACTCCGGCCCACAGCATTTCCACACATCATTAGTGCTGAATGGCACAATGTAGATGTCAATGGCCCTGGTGAAATGTGAATCGCAGTACGAAGTTACCATAAGACAACGTGTTGTTTGTACATGATGAGGAACTATATCTGACTGCTACACAAGTCAGCCTCGTTGGTGAGGATGGCCTTTCATAGGCAATAAGTCATGTGTGGACAATAGCTTATTTCCTTTCCTGGAAGAAACATGCTGGCTTGAAGCTAAAAAAGACGTAGTGACACTCTGGTCTAGTTCAGGGTCAGATTTTGGGCACAAAACGAGTCAGTGATATGCTGTTGTGTTTACCTTCAAGGATCTAATTGAGGGTGAATGAGGTTACCTGGAGGAAAGCCACGTGGACCTTTTTTACAAGTGCTTCTATAGGCTACTGAAACTAGATCTCTGTGAAATGAAAACCAAACGCATCTGGTATAAATACCTGTCCCTTCTCACTGAGTGACATTAACGTTTCCTTTCAGAAGAAAGGCTTTATGCTAATGGTAAAAACTTTTCAATTTGGTACACATTATGGGGAAATGACATTCAGTGACTGCATCGATTGTCTGATTGTCAGTAGAAAGCCCGTTAATGTTACACTTTGATGATGATTAAAATTGTCATCAACAGGCAAGATTGTCGCTAATTATTCAAACCACAATATTTCCTCATTTTTAAAGCCCCACACAGTGCAGTTGTGCTCATTCTTTTTGTAAAGCTGAAATGATTAGCGATTACGCTTGCGAATTGTCGTTTTCCTCAGTGTTGACCTCTAGAAATGTGCAGCGATCAAAAGATGAAGTATTCCCTTTGTTTGCATTTGAGTTGTTTGTGTGTGTAATTATTTTTAGAGCTTTCTTAAGAAGGCCTTTGAACAATTTTAAGTTTTGTTTTAACTTGTCCACAACAAAAGTTCCACATGCAAGAAAAGTATATAAAGAAACAACATTTTTAAAAACAATTGTTAGTTTCCCTAGCAATGGAGTCCAAAATCAGGCATACCAAGGGCTGAATTTCTGAATTTTGTTCGATTCTCTCAGGTTAATGCTGAAGGATTGCTTTTCACTTTGTCCAAAGGTAAAATAGACGGTCAGGCGGCTGGTTTCAGTCGTTTTCTCTCACCTGTAGCAGAATAGCGGGAGTAATATTAACAAATTATAACAGAAAACACAAGACAAAACTACTTTAGTAAGGCAGAACATATTTGACGTTTCATCTTCATGTTCATATGTAGAAACTAATAATCTTTGTACTCAAGTCTTATTTAAGATCTGAATTAAACTATGTGAAACAGGCTGAAAGTGATTTAATAATGTGTATTTTTCACGACACCTAAAATGTGTATCTGACCTCAACAAGTGAAATTCATTCTAGGTGTTAATTTTTATTCTAATACAAAGTTATGACGTTTACTGAATAGCTTATTCATCGGTTAATTCAGTAACTAATCTGGTAGTCCTGTGGGTGAAGTCCGCCATAAAATAAAGAAAGTCACTCGTCTGAAGAATTTTATTGGACATAGCATAGCTTTGAAGAGAACCTGCTGTGCGTCACGTACAGTACCATACACCTCTTATATTGGGCGCATTCCCACCACTGGAGGACAATATGTGAATATGTGCTGCTAGCCTACCCGGCATCCGAGTCCTGGGTGAGTTTCCTAAAAGAAACACTTAGTTCCATTTAATAAACCCGTTATTCAGAGGGTTAACTGGTGGGGATAACATCACCGAACGATGTCGATAGAAACTTGATTGCTGAAAACTTACCAAGTTATGTAGTCTCCCAAAGGGTCTTCGGTATCCACACACCTTTTGTCAGTTGGTTGACCCTTTTGACCGCAATACTCCACGAATGTAGTAACCTTAGGTCTTTTGGTAATTTGTGACCACCTGTCGAAGACTTGCACCAGAGCAAATAGCAATAATAAGGTTTTGCGCAACGACGTATTTCGATAACAATCCGTCTTTTTACCAGCTGTTTACATGCAGACAGCGACGCATGCGCAATTCAATCACCATTAGTACAGCAGCGACACCGCGAGGAGAATTCTCCGAATAGCCCCATTGTAGAATGTAACTATATGAACAAATTTCAGGGAACAAAACTTGACGTTTTCTAAACAAAGTTTTGATGGCAAAGTTATGTTAGAAGCAAGCAACAAGAATATCTCAACCAAGTAGTTCTGGTTTCTATTTGAGTCGTTGCCAAGCTCAAAATTCTGAATTAAAAAATTGACTACGTTTCATGGAGCTCAGTCCAGTTGTCTGTTTCATAAAAAGCGATTTAACACCTACATCGTGTCATCAGACTGGTTTGATACTCCACGTAACACTTTCTGGAAAATAATTAAATCTCACCTGTGCAGATGTCAAAGAGAAAATGAGAAAAAATGACTGATGGTTACTGGTATAATTTCTATAAATCATTTCTAGCTTGTGGTTTCGCTCAAAAATACTTTATTACTAAATCCCTTTTCAGCAGTTGCGAAGTGTGAGTTCAATACCAAATTCAGTCATAAGTCACTTTCACGATACAGAAAATATACTTGTGATGTGGGTAAATAGCTTAGTGATCCTGACACTAGAATAATTTCCCATGGCAGGCATTCAGCTACATGTATGATACTATATTTCTCTGCACTTTTCCCCGTTAAGCGTCAACTTTTTGCAAAGTTGCTTCTTAGAGAACGAAAAATATTGAATGTAAACTTTTTCACGTTACTATGTGTTGTCAAATAATTGAAATTTAAAATCATTTTAGTAAGTGCCATTTCGCGGCGAACTGATTCCTGGCAACCCTGTTGCTCCGGTGACCGCGCAACATTGAGCACAGGGAGTGAGAATGCATTGCTTTGAGTTTGAAACATTGTTTTGTTATAAAATCAGTGTGCGTGTATGTATGTTTTAACGGCCATCAGGTGGATTTCAGTTTGCTGCCAAGCGAATGTATTCAGCGCGCTGCCAGTTGCCACAGCAATTGCCTTCATGTTTTGATCCGTGTTTCACGCTGGATCTGGCGAGATTTTTCGGTTAAATGCAGCAAATGTCTCGTCACATCAAAGGTTTGGTGGCGCCGTCACAGATTGGATTGAAGTAGTTGCTATTCATGGGCTTGGCCGAGGGTATATTGATTGAGATAATTGCGGTCGTAAACCAACACCCCCGGCCTGTTTAACATACAAGTTTCAATGTAAAAATGAACAATAAGGAAGGGGAGTGACCAAAAAATTTTAAAAGTATATTATGTCCGTCTTCGAATTTATAAAATCGAAGAATTATAAGAAAAATTAGCAAATTGGGGTCTCTTCAGCAGCGAGGTTTGTGAATTGATTAGGAAGGGTTAGTCAATCTGGCTTAAGTGCACTTAGGCTTGGGTTAACTAAACCCCAAATGTTAGCATACATGTAGGAGTTGCCTCATGTAAAACGCTACTTAACACGATGCACAAGACGTAATGCTTACTACTCCACAGAGGAGAAAAGGCAGTGTGGCCTAGTGTGATGGTGCTCGCCTTCTTTACTCGAGGTCGTGGGTACGAGTCCCGGGCCACACTGCAAGACCCTTGAGTCAGGTTTCTACATGTAGCTCCTCAGCTCGGTTTTAAGTATATATTAATAAAGCACAAGAATGGTTCCAGGTGATCAGTGCAATGGGCCTACATGCGTGGCCTGCGCCTGAATATATATATATATATATATATATATATATATATATTATTATTATTATTATTATTATTATTACTCCACAAATACGGTCGTCTAGTGTTGGCCTCAAGTCATACAGATGGGTCAAATCGCATAAGTGGTTTTGGAAACCTTTTTGGCCTTTAAATCTCGACACTGGTGCCAAAGAGACAGAACGCTCGACTCGGATCCTGTCAGAGTAGAAGTAGGAAAAGGCGGATTCTCGAGTATTTCGTGCAAATTAGGCACGGTTTCTGCAAACCCCAAAGTCCGGTTCCTGTAACTGCAGTACAATCTCCAAACCATAGCTATGTTTAACTTGAAACTCTACAGATAAAGAATTCTCTAGCTTGCCACCAGAACAGCGAGAAGTCTTGGAACCAGCCAAAAGGTGGTTTTGTCTTTGACAGGAACTTTCCAGAGCGACCCTCCATCAGATGAGGTTTCCAATCTATGTTGCATTACATTTATGTGTTGGAGCTCATGAGACCTTTTGTGATTCTGAGAAGAATGGCACTCTCTAAGTATGATTGTGACGGGTAGGTGAATGCATCCTACATTGGTCGTTGGGAATCATGGGGGTTGTCGACACCACATTTTATGCATACGAGTGAGCAGTTGCGGCTGAGCCTTACCTCAGAACTCGTGGAAAAGTGAACCATTTATCCACCATTACGCGCCGCATTGCTTGCCGTGGAAATGGCTGATATTGTACATGTATGTTTGAATCTCGGAGTGAACTTCACCAATATTTGTTGCTACACTGATTGTCGTAACTTGAACAACCAATCCGTACAATTCTATAACAAAGTAGCTAACGATGTTGGAAGGGTCTCTACGCATTTCAAACCCCTCACACTAGTTACATAATTGCCGTGGACTTTCCTCGAACGAGCGTATGCTCGAGTGTTGGATTGTAGGGCTAGCAACAACCTGTGTTCCTCAATGTCTAAACTTATCAACTGACTGACCTAGACCAGGAAAAGTTTTCAACTTGGAAGCCGATCCTGGTTTCTCCTAGTACCATCCTGAAGAGAAAGACAGGGCAAGTTAAGCAAAAGAACCCACAGTTGTTGGACCTTAGAAAGGACACAGAGACTGCTCTGATCAGATGTTACCAGGAATCTATATTCTCCAAACAGACCCATTACCTACAAGATGCAGTGCCTATTCTTACATCCAGGTCTCGTGTCTCCTTATCTAGGTGAAAGTGATATCGTCACAGTAGGGGCTACGCTGAATCTGAATGCTCCACCTACAGAACTTCGTAACCTGGTTATTCCCCCAAGCTTAGCTCATGTGGCCAGATTGGGTGTTCGTAATTGCTCAAAATCCTGTGTCCAGCCTTGATTGGGTCATCGTATCAAAGAGACTTTGGTCTCCATTTCGGTGATTCATTACTGCATGGCGTGTTGGAAACTGCATGACAAAACTGAGTGTTGGAAGATTGCTGACTTACCGGAAAAGCGTGTTACTCCTGGACCCCATTCAGGGAAGCCGGAGCTGTGAAATGTTTCCACATTTGGTTTTTGATATCGCGTCGGGAAATTGTATAGAAAAAGACTTTCCCTAAGTGAAGGATCAAATAGTTCCCATAACATTTTGAAAGTTTTTAAATGGCATATTTAAATAGGTCGTGAAAAGAACAAATGATAAGGTTTTTGAATTTTGAAAATTGGACAAAGAATTTGACTTTTACCAAAAAAACTTTGTTTAATATTGCAATAATGTGTTTCTCATTAATTTTGCTGTGTGTGCAACATATTTTGGTCAATTACTAATTGGAATTTTTGAGGTAGAAGCCAAGTGTCATCGTACAATTCTTGGCATGTAAAATACAGTGCAACAACTTGGCATGTAAAATACAGTGCAACAACTGTTACCGAAAGGTCCGATATAGACTCATTGGGCGGATATTCGAAAAATGAGCTTTCAAAAAAGTCAAACCAAACCGAACGTACGCCTGAACGCGTTTTTACTCTGCCGCGGTACATCCGAACAGTGCGGACATGCCACAAGTTTGCTGTACAAATTCGCATGCGGAACAAAAGCGTGGAAATCGATACTTCTACGCTTACCCACTTCAGCCTGGGATTGTCCAATGTGTAAGTACTCTAGAAAATGTGGAGAGGTTAAGAAAGTTACATTCAATTTCATGAAAGTAAGCCCCGATGTGCGCGTTGACAGGTAGACTTTTATTTGTTTTTTTCACCGCCTTTTGCAAGTAGCTTTCGACGTTTTTCTTTGTGTACACGTGAATTATTATCTAATGGCTTCTGCAATTACCAATAGTATTCAAAAGGAATTTTATATTGCTCTGAGATCCGGAGTTTCAATTTTATGAGATTTTCTACCTTACGTCAAGGCCAGGGGTCAGACGTGTCACCTACTTTTGATGCAGTTGAACAGATCTATGTCTTTCTTGAAGCATCTGAAATGCTAGTCATACGCAAGTGATTTCGTGGAAACAATATTTACACTGTTTCTGGGCTTAGAAGGGGAACTGGTTATCGCAAAATTAAGAGTTTTTATGAGGTTTTCAACGCAAGAACCGTCAAGCGCGTCCTCATACAAGCTGGGTCATACATACGTCACACTCATGTCCACAGAGCGAAGAAACTTTCAATTTGAAGTCACCTTTCTTCTTATTTCTCGTTTTTGGACTATCATTGTGATGTGCAGTGCCATAAAGGACAGTTAATGAGAATATCAATTTTACCAGTTGTCAAAATAAGGGAAATGGTGGTTTTAAGAACTAAACTAGGTCACATATTTATTAAAGCCCCCGTAAACCATGTCTCGTTGTTAAAAGACCAACTTTTACTGCATCCGCACGTGCTCGTCAAAAACAAGAGCAGCGTGGTGTTATCGTTACCTTGAAATTGTTTACTGGTACAGTAAACCAGTGCATCCGTACATACTGTCGTGGCAAATAAGTGAGCTCACTGTGAAGCAAAAACGTCAGACGGGGATTTTCTTATCAGGCCTATATATACAGGTTATCCCACATACATTTGTACATAGGAATACTGCTGCCATATCATATCGAGAATTCATTTCATCTGGGAATGTCGCAACGAGACCGAAGGTCGAGATAGGATATTGCAGTAATATTCCTATGTATGTGGGATAACCTATTTATCCCATATATGCGGACTTATTTGCATCATCACCGCAAACTTGCTGCCGTGTGCTCCGACTTGTTATATGACGTCATATGTATGCCAATACGGTACCCAAGTTGGTCAAGCGACAAGGCTATCTGTGAAAGTGTTGAATAACCAGTGAAGATTTATTGCCTGATAAATTGATTAGATTTTTCATTTTGTGAAATATGCAAGTTAAAGCACTAAACCATTTAAAATATCAAAAGTTTGTCGAAAACTTAGAAACAATCCATCCGCGAATATGAAAGTTGAAACATTCCTTGAATACACCCTGTAGTTGTGCCGCAGCTTCGTCGCTTTAGCTTCAATTAATTTCTTAGTTTTCTTTACGTGCTTTTGTTTCTTAGCTTTTGGACTGTAAATGGTATGAGAAACGTTTTCCCTTGTTGATCACAGCATTGGAAAATAACTGTGGAAACTATGCTGATTGGCTGAACTTGAGATAACAATTACGATGCTTTCGTTTTCGTACATGTCAAACAAATTAATTGCATACAACAGTTATGCGTGCTCCATCGTAACGTGAGCGTGTCAGCTGGATTGAGTTTGATGCAAATGTGTCTGGGGACATCATAGGAAGCCCGGCAAGGATAACGTTACACTCGTTGAAACCAAATTAAAAAGATCGCGGTAAGTGCTTATCGCATTGTTTTCGTGACGGCTGATACTGAAATCGAAATCTCACCACTTTTGTTCCAGTCAATGGGATGTGGTCAAGCTGGAGATCTTGGGGGTCTTGCTCAGTTACGTGTGACGTTGGCGTAACTACACGAGAACGAAAGTGCGACAATCCCGAGACAGCATTTGGAGGCCTCGCTTGTATTGGAAAAAGTTCAGAAAATCGCACATGTGATACACATAAAAACTGCCCGGGTAAGAAAACGTTTGCAGTCTTGCGCTGTTGGAACATTGTGCTGAACATGCCTCGGTATAAATGCTTACTGTTGGTTAAGAAATCCTAAAATACTGTTAAAAATATGACCAGATGCATTACGTACGAACAGTTAAAATGGCAAAATAAAATCTTGTGACCGGAGTTTAAACCATTATTCATCTGTCCGATACCAAACATGGCCTACAATAAAACGGATAATTTCAAGATTGGTATATGTGTATACATCGATGCAAAATTTATGTCTTTTACTGCTGTCTATGTCTACGATCGGAGAAAGGCTTAAACCTGACAAAAGCAAGGGCATCACACTCTTATCATTACTTTGAAATTGTTCATAAAAAATCACTGACGTACGCATTAGCTTCGCAAACGAACATTAGGCACCGTGTCAAACAGATGCAAGTTCCTGATCTGAAACACCAACGACTTGATACTTTCTTTTCAAACCCACCAATAAGTTCTCATCTGATAAAGGAACAATAAAATGCTAAAGTTTTAACTATGAATCAAAGACAGACTTTGTTTTTCGACAGAGGGCGCCGGTTTACTACTCCACCGCAATAATTACAGTTTTTTTAGTTTTCATCACAGAAAAACCGCAAAATTGAAGATAGAAACAACAGAACGTGGTCGGTGTTAACGTGACTGTGTGAATGTAACTGGCGCCTTGTTGGGGAGCAAATCAATGATGAGGTTACCTTAGTTAAAAACGTACCTTAGAATGTGACAATTCCTTATCACATTGTTTTCGTGTTGGCTGATACTGAAATGCAGTTTTATTCCAGTCAATGGGAAATGGTCAAGATGGACGTCGTGGGGGTCTTGCTCAGTAACGTGTGAGGTTGGCGTAACTACACGAGAACGAAAGTGCGACAATCCCATGCCAGCTTTTGGAGGCCTCACCTGTCATGGAAAATGTTTAGAAAATCGTACATGTAATACAAATAAAAATTGCCCGGGTACGAAAACGTTTACAGTTCGGAGAATTTTTGTGAGAAACCACCACTAAATATCCTATCACAATCGAGTCTGATTTTCTTTTAAAAATTCCAAAATCCATGATTCGTTTATTTATGGAGTAGTGAAATGATGACTGCCATATCTTTGAGTTGATGTTGTCTTTGTAGGACCATTACGCTTAATATGTCTACGTATGAATGTTTTTGTTCACTAAAACCGAAATATAATGACCAAAATGTGACCTGATACATTTCTAACGAACGTCTAAGTTCATTAAATGATCTTGTGATGGGAAATTAAAGCATTATTCGTCTGCCTTAGAGTTGCCATAACCTACAATAAAACAGATAATTTCAAGATTTGTGTGTGTATACATCAATGTCAGATTAATGTCTTTTACTGTTGTCTGTGTCATCGATCGCAGAGTTGCTTAACCCAGAAAAAAGCAAGGGCACCGCACTCTTATTATCACTTTAGAATTGCCTAAAATGAACCACTGACGTATGCATTATCTTTGAAACTGAACATTATGCACCGTGCCAAACAGACACGTGTTCCTAATCCGAAACAATAGCGACCTGATACTTTCTTCTCAAACCCACAAATAAGTTCTCATCTCAGAAAAGAACAATAAAATGCCAAAGTTTTAACTGTGAGTAAAAGTCAATTGAAAGTTGTTTTTTGACAGAAGGCGCCGATTTATTACTCCACTGCATTAATTGCGATTATTTAGTTTTCATCAACGCCACAACGTTAAACTGAAGATAAAAATAACAGCATGTGGTGGGTGTTAACATGTGTGTATGTGTGACCTGGAATGACTGTGTTGCGAAAATGACTGGCGCTTTGATGAGAAGCAAAGCAATTATTAGGTGACTCGTAAAAAACGTAACTTTAACCGTGGTAATTGCCTATCACGCTGTTCTCGCTTTGACTGATACTGAAATGCAACTTTGTTCCAGTCAATGGGAAATGGTCAAGTTGGACGTCGTGGGGGTCTTGTTCAGTAACGTGTGAGGTTGGTGAAACTACACGAGAACGAAAGTGCGACAATCCCATGCCAGCTTTTGGAGGCCTCACTTGTCATGGAAAAAGTTTAGAAAATCGCACATGTAATACAAATAAAAAGTGTCCGGGTAGGAAATCTTTCACAATTTGGAGTATTTTTCTGAGACAACACCACTAAATATCCCATCACAATCGACTCCGATTTTCATATAAAAATTCCAAAATCCATGAATAGTTCATTAATAAGTAGCGAAATGAAAACTGCCACATTTTGAATTTGATGTTTCTAGTCTTTTTAGGACTATTGTGCTTGATACGTCTATGTATGAATGTTTATTGTTCGCTAAAATCGCAATATAGTATTCAAAATCTAACCCATTGCATTTCGTACGAACGTTTAAGTTCACAAAATATCTTTTGATAGGAGACTCGTCTGCTCGAGAGTTGACATAGTCTACAAAAAAAAGAATAATTTCAAGATTGGTGTGTGCATACATCAATTTCAGTTTTATGTCTTTCACTGTTGTCTAAGTCTACGATCGGAGAGTTGGTTAAGTGTGACAAAAGCAATGGCATCGCATTTTTATGTTTTCCTTGAAATTGTTTACAATAAACCAATGACGAACACATTTCGATCGCAACTCAGTACTATGCACTGTGCCAAACAGATAAGTGTTCCTGATCTGAAACAATAACGACGTGATACTTTCTTCTCAAGACCACAAATAAGTTCTCATCTAAGAAAGGAACAATAAAATGCCAAAGTTTTAACTGTGAGTCAAAGTGAGACGTTGTTTTTCTACAGAGGGCGCCGCAATAATTACGCTTTTTTAGTTTTCATCAAAGACAAAGGGTAAAATTGGAGATAGAAACAACAGAACGTGGTCGGTGTTAACGTGACTGTTTGAATATGTCTGGCGCCTAGATGGGAGGCAAATCAATAATGAGGTTACTCTGGTTAAAAACGTACCTTAAAATATGACAATTGCTTATCACATTGTTACTTGGCGAAATAAATTTCGCCAAGTATGTTGCTCTGTCACTAAGTTTGTTACTTGTTTTTTTGTTTGTTCGCACGATACAGGTCGCAATTTTTGTCCGATCATCACGAAATTTACACATAACACGTAGTTCCGAAAGTACTAAAAGCCTAGTGTTTTTCGTCAAAATCGGATCCAAGATGGCGGCTGTGGCGGCCATTTTGTTTTCATTTAAAGGTTCAAATGCTTCTGGAGGCTACAATTGCTTACGTAAAAGGCTAAGAATCGGCACAGTAAATGGAACGGAAGTTTGCTACAAGTAAACCGGAAATTGTATACTTCCAGTTAAAGATAGCGGAAATATCAGCGATCTCGCATGCGCACCTAGATTTTGGCCTGAAAACGTTTTCTCCTGTAGAGGGCGCATTATCAGACCAATTCCTTCGAATTTTTACAGGTATTAGTTTCTAATGACATGCTATTATACAAAGCCAAAAAACCGGAAGTTGCTTTCAAGATGACAGATCTGGCGCATGTTGATCCATTTTCAGTCGTGCTGGAGTGCGATTTTAAACGGGAAGAGAAAAAGACGTGATTTTTTGCGTGTGGATTCTTTGAAGTATATTCTTTCAAATGGCCTGTAACAATTTTTTTCAGACTTAGCGTTTTTGAGTTATTTGACTTTGAATTTCTTAAAAAAAACGCAAAATTTCATTGTTTCGAAACATTTACGGAGTTAGGCGATACCATCAGTTTTGAACGGACTTTCAGAAGATGTTTTCCATTTTTCGCTAGGACCTCCACTTTTTGAGTTATTTGAGATTTTCTGATAACGCTGTTCCTTTGTTGAGCGCTCTTGCTGCATTGATGTTGGTTTATCTTCTATTGAACTAGACTGTAGACTATTTCTTATTGATTTATGACATCTAAGATAGTCATATGAATGTTGTGATGTTGTTCATCATCGCCACTACCATAATCATATTCGTCATCATTGTCATCATCTTCGTCATTATCTCGTCGTTGTCTTTTCCGTTAATTTCGCGAAGTGTCGCTCAAGACTATAGCCTTTTTCTTACTGATTTCGGACTTCTACGTTCGTCATGTGTATGTTATTATTACTTCTTTTGTTCATCCTCGCTACCATCGTCGTCACATTCGTCATCTTCGTCATCATCTTTATCGTCATCTTTTAGGTTATTTTCGCCAAGTTTCGCTCCTCGGAGCGCTTTCATTTTCTTGTTGGCTGATACTGAAACGCAGTTTTGTTCCAGTCAATGGGAAATGGTCAAGCTGGAAGTCGTGGGGGTCTTGCTCAGTAACGTGTGAGGTTGGTGAAAGTACACGAGAACGAAAGTGCAACAATCCCATGCCAGCTTTTGGAGGCCTCAATTGTCATGGAAAAAACTTAGAAAATCGCACATGTAATACAAATAAAAATTGCCCGGGTATGAAAACGCTTACAGATTGGAGTATTTTTGTGAGAAAACACCACTAAATATCACAATCTAGTCTTATTTTCTTTTAAAAATTCCAAAATCCATGATTCGTTCATTAATGAAGTAGTGAAATAAAAATTGCCACAACTTGAATTTGATGTTTGAAGTGTTTTTAGGACTATTGTGCTTAATACGTCTCTGTATGAATGTTTATTGTTCGCTAAAATCGTAATATAGTGTTCAAAATCTGACCCGTTGCATTTCGTACGTACGTTTAAGTTCACTAAAAAATCTTTTGATCGGAGACTCAACAATTATTCTTTTGCCCGAGAGTTGACATAAACTACAATAAAACGGATAATTTCACGATTAGTGTGTGTATACATCAATTTCAGTTTTATGTCTTTTACTGTTGTCTAAGTCTACGATCGGAGACTTGGTTAAGTGTGATAAAAGCAAGCGCATTGCGTTCCTATGATTTCCTTGAAATTGTTTACAATAAGCCAATGACGAACGCATTACTTTAGCAGCTCAATATTATGCGCCGTGTCAAACAGATACGTGTTCCTGATCTGAAACAATAACGACCTGATACTTTCTTCTTAAGCTCACAAATAAGTTCTCATCTGACAAAGGAACAATAAAATGCCAAACTTTTAACTGTGGGTCAAAGTTAGAAGTTGTTTTTCGACAGAGGGCGCCGGTTTAATAATCCACCGCAATAATTACGCTTTTTAGTTTTCATCACAGACAAACCGTAAAATTGAAGATAGAAACAACAGAACGTGTTCGGTGTTAACGTGACTGTGTGAATATATCTGGCGCCTTGATGAGGAGCAAATCAATGATGAGGTTACTCTGTTTAAAAACGTACCTTAAAATGTGACAATTGCTTATCACAATGTTGTCGTGTTGGCTGATACTGAAATGAAATTTTATTCCAGTCAATGGGAAATGGTCAAGCTGGACGTCGTGGGAGTCTTGTTCAGTAACGTGTGAGGTTGGCGTAACTACACGAGAACGAAAGTGCAACAATCCCATGCCAGCTTTTGGAGGCCTCACTTGTCAAGGAAAAAGCTTAGAAAATCTCACATGTAATACAAATAAAAATTGCCCGGGTACGAAAACGTTTACACATTGTAGTAATTTTCTGAGACACCACCACTAAATATCCTATCACGAGAGACTCTGATTTCCTTTTAAAAAATCCAAAATCCATCATTTGTTTATTAATGAAATACTGAAATGAAAACTGCCGCATATTGAATTTGATGTTTGTAGTCTCTGTAGGACCAATGTGCTTAAAGGCGAAGGCAATCTTTTTCCATGTCATTTTGAGCTAAAATAAGGTTGGTTGGTTATCCTAGACATATTTTTCACTTAATTACAGCTTTTCGTAATTTTATTAATTACTCGTCCGCTTTTCCGGAAGTGACGTTTTAGGAGGCAAGCGCTTCCCGCCACTTGGTTTTGCGTTGAGCTTACTGTGCGAATCTGTTCTATTCTACTTTTGTTTTGTGCTATTTTTCACCAATTGTCGCCACCACTTTCCATCGGCGAGTATTCTGCGGCAAGATAGGTTAGTAGAGAACTCAACTGCGTTGGATTTAGGGATTGTTTAGTGTGTTGTAAGCTGAAAATGGCTGGAGTCGGTGACCCGTATCACAGTGACAGTAGTGTGAGTGACGGAGACCTTGTTCACAGCAGTGGTGACGAGGAATTTTTTCACGGACATTCAGTGGGTGGGTACATGTTTGAGCCCGAGTACAACGAGGCAGAGTACACACAGGCACAGGCAGCTGTTGAGAGAAACGAGGCGGCTACTGAAGACAGACGTGGTGACACATCTTGGTGCAAATGCACTGTGTGCGTTGTTATGCCTACCTCAATTGAATGCTTGTGCTGTTCCGAGTTCCACATCAATTATCTTTTTGGTCTCTTCCTCCATTAGAGTGTATGTGGTATACTTGGCGGACCGCCCTGGTGAGTCAGACAAGTTCTCCTTCTCCATGAATTCCGCCACCAACTCGAGATGTTGTGACATGTATGCGTCATTGACAACTGGTATTAAATAGGAATTCTGAATGTTGTTGAATGTTGTTTTCGAAAAAAAACTTGACTTTTCCAAAGTCCATCATTGTCTTCACCGACTGAAACGTGTTTCCAGTGAAGAGCACACCACTGGACATGGTTAAGTGGACCTCCGGCATACCACGGACAGAGGAACAACTGTCCCACTTGCCAGAGTGTCCCGTGACACACTCCCACTGGATGGTGACCTGAGCACCCAAACTGCTTACATTGTGTCGTGTGACTCCCTCGCCACACACCTGGCACCTTCTAAATAGCTCCAACACTTTAGACAAGTCCACAATAAACTTATCAAAGTTTGGCTCACCGATCTGTTCACTGGACGACGAACTGTCCTCTTCACTGGGTGTCGAACTGGGCCTGTAATCACTCCCACTACTCAATATCGCTGCAGGGCTGCTTAGAGGCTCTGGGCTGGAGAAAACAGCACAGGGCGAATCACTACTGGTTCCAGGAATTGCACGCTCTGGGGTACGTTCGGAGGAACGGGTGACAGTAGATGAAGTGCCTCCACTGGCTCCAGTCACTGTACTGGCCACAGCTCGCGAGGCTTCTCGCTTCAAAAACGCACTTCTCGGGGGTGGCGACGGGGCACTGCCTGGAATCAACACAGACGGAATGGCATCCTTCTTCAAGCGTTGTTTCGCGGGGACCTTCATCAGTTCAGCGTACAAATCCCTTTCGTAATCGGACGGCAGAAAGTGCTTGCCACACACACGGTAATTCTCCACTGCTTTGTACGTTGCGTGGACGGGTAACGCTGCGTTCTTCACACGAACGAGCCAAGTACGGCGAAGTGTGTCATCCATCGGAAAGCGATGCAAAGGCACTCCCAAAGCGCATGTGAGCCGATAATTACTACATCCCGGTACGCAGCAACAGTGTGGCATGTTGACTGACTAGTAAATGAAAGCGAACGACGACGGAACTTAACACAACCGAGGTAGAACAATGACTGACTCGGCAGCTCTCACAGTCAGTCTATGTGAAAAGAAATTGGAGGGAAGCGCTTGCCTCCTAAAACGTCACTTCCGGAAAAGCGGACGAATAATTAATAAAATTACGAAAAGCTGTAATTAAGTGAAAAATATGTCTAGGATAACCAACCAACCTTATTTTAGCTCAAAATGACATGGAAAAATGTTGTCTTCGCCTTTAATACGTTTACGTATGAATGTTTATTGTTCGCTAAAATCGTAAGATAGTGTTCAAGATCTGACTCGTTCCATTTCGTTCGAACGTTTAAGTTCACTAAACAATCTTTTGATCGGAAACCAAACCATCATTCGTCTTCCAGAGAGTTGACAAAGCCTACAGTAAAACCGATTACTTCAAGAATGGTGCGTGTATACATCAGTTTCAGATTGATGTCTTTCACTGTTGTCTAAGTCTACGATCGGAGAGTTGGTTAAGTGTGACAAAAGCAAGGGCATCGCATTCATATGTCTTTCCTTGAAATTGTTACAATAAACCAATGACGAACACATTACCATCGCAACTCAGTATTATGCACCGTGCGAAACAGATAAGTGTTCCTGATCTGAAATAATAACGGCTTGATACTTTCTTCTCAAGCCCACAAATAAGTTCTCATCTGAGAAAGGAACAAGAAAATGCCTAAGTTTTATCTGTGAGTCAAGGTCAGACGTTGTTTTTCGTCAGAGGACGCCGATTTACTACTCCACCGCAATAATTTCGCTTTTTTAGTTTTCATCACAGACAAACCGTAAAATTGAAGATAGAAACAATAGAACGTGGTCGGTGTTAACGTGACTGTGTGAATATGTCTGGCGCCTTGATGGGGAGCAAAGCAGTGATGAGGTTACTCTGGTTAAAAACGTACCTTAAAATGTGACAATTGCTTATCACATTGTTTTCGTGTTGGCTGATACTGAAATGCAGTTTTGTTCCAGTCAATGGGAAATGGTCCAGCTGGACGCCGTGGGGGTCTTGCTCAGTAACGTGTGAGGTTGGTGAAACTACACGAGAACGGAAGTGCGACAATCCCATGCCAGCTTTTGGAGGCCTCACCTGTCATGGAAAAAGTTTAGAAAATCGCACATGTAATACAAATAAAAACTGCCCGGGTACGAAAACGTTTACAATTTTGAGTATTTTTCTGAGAGAACACCACTAAATATCCCATCACAATCGACTACATTTTCCATTTAAAAATTCCAAAATCCATGAATCGTTCATTAATGAAGCATTTAAATGAAGATTGCCACATCTTGAATTTGATGTTTAAGTCTTTTTAGGACTATTGTGCTTAATACGTCTATGTATGAATAATTATTGTTCGCTAAAAGCGTAATATAGTGTTCAAAATCTGACCGCTGCATTTCGTACGAATGTTTAAGTTCACTAAAAAATCTTTTGATCGGAGACTTAACAATTATTCGTCTGCCCGAAAGTTGACATAAACTCCAGTAAAACGGATATTTTCAAGATTAGTGTGTGTATACATCAATTTCAGTTTTGTGTCTTTTACTGTTGTCTAAGTCTACGATCGGAGACTTGGTTAAGTGTGATAAAAGCAAGGGCATGGCGTTCTTATGTTTTCCTTGAAATTGTTTAGAATAAACCAATGACGAACACATTACCTTAGCAGCTCAATATTATGCGCATTGTCAAACAGATACGTGTTCCCGATCTGAAACAATAACGACTTGATACGTTCTTCTCAAGCCCACAAATAAGTTCTCATCTGAGAAAGGAACAATAAAATGCCAAACTTTTAACTCTGAGTCAAAGTTAGAAGTTGTTTTTCGACAGAGGGCGCCTGTTTACTACTCCACCGCAATAGTTACGCTCTTTTGTTCTCATCACAGACAAACCGTAAAATTGAAGATAGAAACAACAAAACGTGTTCGGTGTTAATGTGACTGTGTGAATATATCTGGCGCCTTGATGGGGAGCAAATCAATGATGAGGTTACTCTGGTTGAAAACGTACCTTAAATGTGACAATTGCTTTTCACATTGTTTTCGTGTTGGCTGATACATGTAATGAAATGCAATTTTATTCCAGTCAATGGGAAATGGTCCAGCTGGACGCCGTGGGGGTCTTGCTCAGTAACGTGTGAGGTTGGTGAAACTACACGAGAACAGAAGTGCGACAATCCCATGCCAGCTTTTGGAGGCCTCACTTGTCAAGGAAAAAGTTTAGAAAATCGCACATGTAATACAAATAAAAATTGCCTGGGTACGAAAACGTTTACACTTTGTAGTAATTTTCTGAGACACCACCACTAAATATCCTATCACAAGAGACTCTGGTTTCCTTTTAAAAAATCCAAAATCCATCATTCGTTCATTAATGAAATACTGAAATGAAAACTGCCACATCTTGAATTTGATGTTTGTAGTCTCTGTAGGACCATTGTGCTTAATACGTCTACGTAGGAATGTTTATTGTTTGCTAAATTCGTAAGATAGTGTTCAAAATCTGTCCCGTTCCATTTCGTTCGAACGTTTAAGTTCACTAAAAAATCTTTTGATTGGAGACTAAACCATTATTCGTCTTCCCGAGAGTTGGCATAGCCTACAATAAAACGAATGATTTCAAGATTGTTGTGTGTATACATCAATTTCAGTTTTATGTCTTTTACTGTTATTTAAGTCTACAATCGGAGAGCGGGTTAAGGGTGACAAAAGCAAGGGCATCGCATTCATATGTTTTCCTTGAAATTGTTTACAATAAGCCAATGACGAACACATTACTATCGCAACTCAGTATTATGCACTGTGCCAAACAGATAAGTGTTCCTGATCTGAAACAATAACGACCTGATACTTTCTTCTCAAGCCCACAAATAAGTTCTCATCTGAGAAAGGACCAAGAAAATGCCTAAGTTTTATCTGTGAGTCAAGGTCAGACGTTGTTTTTCGACAGAGGACGCCGGTTTACTACTCCACCGCAATAATTACGCTTTTTAGTTTTCATTACAGACAAACCGTAAAATTGAAGATAAAAACAACAGAACGTGGTCGGTGTTAACGCGACTGTGTGAATATGTCTGGCGCCTTGATGGGGAGCAAATCAATGATGAGGTTAATTTGGCTAAAAAAGTATTTTAAAGTGTGACAATAGCTTATCATATTGTTTTCGTGTTGGCTGATAGTGAAATGCAGTTTTGTTCCAGTCAATGGGAAATGGTCAAGCTGGACGTCGTGGGGGTTTTGCTCAGTAACGTGTGAGGTTGGCGTAACTACACGAGAACGAAAGTGCGACAATCCCATGCCAGCTTTTGGAGGCCTCACCTGTCATGGAAAAAGTTTAGAAAATCGTACATGTAATACAAATAAAAATTGCCCGGGTACGAAAACGTTTACACTTTGTAGTAATTTTCTGAGACACCACCACTAAATATCCTATCACAATAGACTCTGATTTCCTTTTAAAAATCCAAAATCCATCATTCGTTTATTAATGAAATACTGAAATGAAAATTGCCACATCTTGAATTTCATGTTTGTAGTCTCTGTAGGACCATTGTGCTTAATACGTCTACGTAGGAATGGTTATTGTTTGCTAAATTCGTAAGATAGTGTTCAAAATCTGTCCCGTTCCATTTCGTACGTACGTTTAAGTTCACTAAAAAATCTTTTGATCGGAGACTCAACAATTATTCTTTTGCCCGAGAGTTGACATAAACTACAATAAAACGGATAATTTCACGATTAGTGTGTGTATACATCAATTTCAGTTTTATGTCTTTTACTGTTGTCTAAGTCTACGATCGGAGACTTGGTTAAGTGTGATAAAAGCAAGCGCATTGCGTTCCTATGATTTCCTTGAAATTGTTTACAATAAGCAAATGACGAACGCATTACTTTAGCAGCTCAATATTATGCGCCGTGTCAAACAGATAAGTGTTCCTGATCTGAAACAATAACGACTTGATACTTTCTTCTCAAGCCCACAAATAAGTTCTCATCTGAGAAAGGAACAATAAAATGCCAAACTTTTAACTGTGAGTCAATGTTAGAAGTTGTTTTTCGACAGAGGGCGCCTGTTTACTACTCCACCGCAATTGTTTTCTCTTTTGTTTTCATCACAGACAAACCGTAAAATTGAAGATAGAAACAACAGAACGTGTTCGGTGTTAACGTGACTGTGTGAATATATCTGGCGCCTTGATGGGGAGCAAATCAATGATGAGGTTAATTTGGCTAGAAAAGTATTTTAAAGTGTGACAATAGCTTATCATATTGTTTTCGTGTTGGATGATAGTGAAATGCAGTTTTGTTCCAGTCAATGGAAAATGGTCCAGCTGGACGCCGTGGGGGTCTTGCTCAGTAACGTGTGAGGTTGGTGAAACTACACGAGAACGGAAGTGCGACAATCCCATGCCAGCTTTTGGAGGCCTCACCTGTCATGGGAAAAGTTTAGAAAATCTCACATGTAATACAAATAAAAACTGCCCGGGTACGAAAACGTTTACAATTTTGAGTATTTTTCTGAGACAACACCACTAAATATCCCATCACAATCGACTACGTTTTCCATTTAAAAATTCCAAAATCCATGAAACGTTCATTAATGAAGTATTTAAATGAAGATTGCCACATCTTGAATTTGATGTTTAAGTCTTTTTAGGACTATTGTGCTTAATGCGTCTATGTATGAATAATTATTGTTCGCTAAAAGCGTAATATAGTGTTCAAAATCTGACCGTTGCATTTCGTACGAGTGTTTAAGTTCACTAAAAAATCTTTTGATCGGAGACTTAGCAATTATTCGTCTGCCCGAGAGTTGACATGAACTCCAATAAAACGGATATTTTCAAGATTAGTGTGTGCATACATCAATTTCAGTTTTGTGTCTTTTACTGTTGTCTAAGTCTACGATCGGAGACTTGGTTAAGTGTGATAAAAGCAAGGGCATGGCGTTCTTATGTTTTCCTTGAAATTGTTTACAATAAACCAATGACGAGCACATTACCTTAGCAGCTCAATAATATGCGCCCTGTCAAACAGATACGTGTTCCCGATCTGAAACAGTAACGACTTGATACTTTCTTCTCAAGCCCACAAATAAGTTCTCATCTGAGAAAGGAACAATAAAATGCCAAACTTTTAACTGTGAGTCAATGTTAGAAGTTGTTTTTCGACAGAGGGCGTCTGTTTACTACTCCACCGCAATTGTTACGCTCTTTTGTTTTCATCACAGACAAACCGTAAAATTGAAGATAGAAACAACAGAACGTGTTCGGTGTTAACGTGACT